>WJSH01008344.1:26997-40597 GCA_009757365.2 Lepidium campestre | reverse complement strand
ACAGCAAGGTGTTTATTATTGGCTTAAATGACTAAGTAACTAATCCTGAGTAACTTAGACGTAGCGTTGAGGTTTTGCCTCGTTAAAAACCTTAATAGGGAACCTCCTACCTACCATAATCTCCACTAAGGAAAAGAGTACAAAACCACAACGCTAGCTACTCATTTATAGTTACCTAGCGTGACGGTCGGGTTGGTTCTGAAGACATTGAACGCATCCCCGGAAGCTTCGGGTTCTGCATAGACCATCCCATGAGCCTTCTTGGCGATCTCCTTTGCTTTAGACCGAGTGATGATCCCTTCAGGTTCATGCACGGGTTCCGATGCTTCTTCATCACTGGTCACGATCATATCACCCTTACCAATAGTGTTGACCGATAAAATTTGTTTTAGCATAATAAACTAATTTTTATGAATATATACACCATAAATTACTTCACAAAAATTTATAATATATTTTCTTAACTAAATCATAAATTTTAAATATTTTATTTTTGTTATATCATATGAAACAATTTCATTATTTCTTTTATAAGAGTAAATATTAGTGATAACTAAAATTTTAGTGGACTATAGATTTTGTATACAACTAATTATTTTTTAAAAATAGTCGTCAACAAAAGTTATTATGTTACTATAACACTTATATATTTGCCAAAAAAATACTATAATACTTATATATATATACAAAAACTTTTTAAAGTAATATAATGACTTTTGTTGACTAACTGTTTTTACAAAAAAAAGTTATTTGTATACAAAATTTATCAAGATTTTTACTGTTGGATACCAAAATTTTTAACAATTTTTAACATCTATATATATATATATATATATTTTGTAGTTTATGTTGAAATATACCACAGGTTGTGGTAGTTGAAACTAAGAAGAAACATTTGAAGAACTAGACATCTTGAATATTCAATCTCTCTTTTTACTTTACTTTATTGTTGTTTGAAAATTAATATTAGATTAAATTTAATGAAAGAAAAGTGATAATAACAATAGATAATGTATATATGAATACTTCTGTATATGTAAATGGATGAAAAGAGATATGACATAAATTTTTTTTTTAACTTTGGAGGTTCTTAACTTTTTTTAGTAACCTATTACAAAATAAGTAATGAATAAAATGTATGTTCAATTAAAGTAAGTTTATTATGGGTATAATGAACTTTATATATGTCATATTTGTTTTCGTCAATTGACATATAGAAATATTCATATATACATATCTATTCTTATTATCACTTTTCTTTCATTAATTTCAATTTCATATTGATTTTCAAACAACAATAAAGTATTAAAAAAAAGAGCTTGAATATTCAAGATATCCAATTCTTCAAATGTTTCTTCTCAGTTTCAACTACCACAACATGTAGTATATTTCAACCTCAACTACAAAATGAATATATATTAAAAACAATTAGTATCCACCAATTAAAATCTCGATAGATTTTATATACAACTATTTTTTTGTAAAAACAGTTAGTCAACAAAAGTTATTATGTTACTTTAAAAAGTTTTTGGTATATATATATAAGTGTTATATTTTTTTTGGCAAATATATAAGTGTTATAGGAACATAATAACTTTAGTAAGTAACATAATAACTTTTGTTGACTAAATGTTTTAAAAACAATTAGTTATATACAAAATGTATAGTCCACTAAAATTTTAAATATCATTATATTACTGTTATAAAAGAAAGAAATTGTTTTAAATGATATAACAAAAATAAAATATTTAAATTTATGATTTAGTCAAAAAAATATATTAGCATCTTTTGTGAAGTAATTTATGGTGTATATATATTCATAAAAATTAGATTATTATGGTAATTGTTTTTAGCAGTCAACACTATTGGTAAAAGTTTTTTGAAAATAATAAATTGGTCATTTATCGACTTTATCAGTTCAAAAGATTTTCAAATAATAAAATTTTGTTAATGATTCTTTTTAGTTAATGTATTAGTCAAATAGTAAACTAATTTTTATGAATATATATATACATCACTAATTACTTCACAAAAATGCTAATAGCTTTCTTTGACTAAATCATAAATTTAAAGCTTTTATTTTTTATATCATTTGATAAAAATATTCTTTCATTTATAGAAGTAATATTAATGATAACTAAATTTTATTTGACTATAAATTTTAGTCAACTAAAGTCTTCAAGAAATTTTAGTCGACTATAATTTCTTTTTGTTTAACCGAAAAAATATAAAAAACTACTAATGGCTTTTGTGCATTTTTTACAGCATTTCAAACAATCTTCTTGTTTCCCAAATTTGGAAAACTATTAATGACCTTTAAAATTAAAGTAGACTAGAAATCATAGTCAACCATCCAAGGTTAGCCATTACGTGAAGTGTAGTGAGATTTACATTAAGAGGTCGTGATTAAGTCAACCCTTATTTAATAGCATATATCCACCTTAGACAAGTAAAATCACTTTCCATAAAATTGATTCCCCAAACCAATAAAAAATACATGTAATTCAACCCTTGATATTTATGATTATGATGATATTCAAACTTTGCATTAAAGATGTTAATAAAGTTATAATTTAATTTGAGTCTCAAAGACTAAATAATTAAAAATAGAATAACTTGTTAAAGATGATCATAATGTATATTCTAGTATTCATGACCGATTTAAATTTTTTGTGGACCCAAACAAATTAAAATATTTCTAATTTATTTTTAAACTAAAAAAAATTTAGGCCCTGGAACAAAATTTACATCTAAAAGTTTTTAAGTTTATCTTTATACCAAAAGAAAATAGCGCTTTTTTATAGATCTAGAATAAAAATTCATGGGCATCGGCCAGTCACACTTATTATCGCGTGCTATACACCAGTCCTGTTGATATTGATTATCTACATGCTTTAGATGTCTTGATTCTAAAAATTTGAACTTTTAATGTAAGAATCTATATATTTTCTTAAAAAAATCTTATGTAATTAATATGAAGATGATTTTGATTAAGATAAATAACTCTAGTAACCATAGTGCCACTCCAATAATAATAGTTGTCTCTCTAAACTCTTAAGAATGCATGTCATATTTCAAAGCTTCTTATCTCAGTTTTGTAAAACTTGCAATTCAAACACATTTATAAGGAAAATATTTTTAATTATGATAACTCAGTAACAATTATTACAATAACTTGTAATACTTAATAAAACATAAGTAAAACAGTAAAACCAAGTCTTTAAAAGACAAACAAATACACTGAGCTTTAAAGATCACACCAATAGCATAATAAAGCTTGCACAACTATTTGAAATTTTCTTCGAAAACTGAAAGAAGAATAGAAAAAGATAAAATACTAATTAGTGAAAATATAATTTGTATGAACATAGTAACACAATTATACTTTTACACAACATCAATCATATTGACATAAACATATTATTTTAATATAATTAAACAACAAATAAAAAATATGATGAACTGTTCGATTAAAGACATTGGACTTACAATTTTTTTAAAGTTTTATGATAGTTGAAACAAGATAACTAAATAGGGATCAAACTAATCAAATTAAAATATTATTTATATTTGATTTTTATTGAAAATATAAAAAGAGTGAAATGAATACAAACCTTTCGTGCTTTTGAGATCAAAATCTTGCAATGCTCATATTTATTCTTCTTCCATTTTGGTAGAAACTGAAATTTTTTCAGTTAGTAAACAAATAGTAATTTATTTTTCAAGTAATTTTAACAAACGTATCAAAATTCTAATATTCTCACCATTTTTATCAATTATGCAGTTTCTCATTGTATGAGATTACTTTGATCAACATGCTCATGTTGAAGACCAACATGACTTTGAGAATCACGAAACATTCTCTGAAACATATATAAACCTCAGTTTTAGAAGATCATGTATATGTGTATAGATATATAAACATGAATATTAATATAATAAATGCAAATTATAATATTTCATGTATGTCCATATATGTATATATTATATTTATACATGTTTGTATAGTGTTGATATGTTCGTCTATAATAAATTATTTTAAAAAAACATGAATTTAAGTTTTATTTTTGAAAAATTTCAGCCGAGAAAGCATAGCGTTTTAGGTTCTAAAACGAGTTGGATTGACCCATAACAAAGTAGGTCGGATCTAAGATAAATGATAAGTGTGGATGCCTCAGCCACATCCTCGACAATAGTGCAGAATTTTTGCTCCAAAGTTATGGCTTTGACCGTGCCCCTCGACCGTAGCTCAAGGTCGCGGCTACTTTGTTTGTTCGCTGTCCAATCCTCGACTGTGGGTCGAGGCTGTGGCTTTCTCATCGATACCCATGCGGTCCTTGACCGCGGCCCTCGACTGTGGGTCGAGCCTGTGGATTTCTTTGTCTTTGCCGATGCGATCCTCGATCATAGTCTCGAACGTGTGTCGAGGTCGCGGTCTTTTTTCTTGGTTCTTGTGGCCTCGATCATAGTCTCGACCATTGTGGTCGAGAATGTCCTTCCTTATGCATTTTTTGTTCCTTGTTGATGCATCCTTAGTCATGGTGTCAACCGTGGTGGTTGAGATCTTCTTCATTGAGAATTCTCCTTTGCCATAACTCCCCCTTTGCTCCATCTAGTGCTTTGAATCCATTTCCAAGCTCCTATTCCATCATTGTGGTCCCAACTCATTTAGAAAAAAGACTCAAAGAAAGGAAAAATATGCAATTTTTTATATTAAGACTCTAAAATACAAAGTAAGGGAAAACCTATGCTAAAGTAAATGAATGCACTTTCTAAATGATTGAAAATAAATCAAAATATGAATGAAAACCTAGCAAATAATGATGTATATGAGCTTATAAGTTTCTCCTTCTCCAAAAGATTCTCCTTTTCGTCGGTAAAATTATATTTTCTAGTTTCTGCACAACTTTCTAAATTACTTTTAGGAAAATCTGAAATCATTTTCAATGCATGTTTGTGCCGATGACTTAAGAGGAAAACGACTTGCAGACTACGACTTCGGCAACATACACTTTCTCAAGAGCATTTGCAAAAATATATCTAAATTTATTTAGAATGAAAATTAAATCAGCCTATAAGTATATTAACTTATTTTTAATATACTAAATATCAATAAACTAAAATGAATTTAAAAAAAACTTGAATCACAATGAAAACCAAACGTAACTATTTTAAAATATAAATTTAAACTTTTTATATTTATAAAATATTGGAAAATATATCAAATTTTTAATTTATATAGTATTTATATATATATATGTAATTCACATATTTTTCTTGTATAAATCATATAATATTAACTATAATCTAGTATAAATTTAATATATTTAAGAAAATTCATGCATAAATTTAAATAAGCCCAAACTTAGTGTTTTACATAGTTAGAAATAAAAGCCACATAGTACAATCTAATTTGATAATAGTGATAACCTCATGCAAGGCCTAGTTGGAGATGCATTTGAGGAAAAGTGTAGAGACGAAGATGTTGAAGATAAATCCGAAAGCAGAAACTTGCTAGAGATTAATCAAGTAACATCCATAACTGCATGATCACACTTATAGTTCGAAGACTTTGCTGCTGGAAAGAGGAGATTTTGTGCTCGACTATGCCGATATTCAAGGCGGAGATCGAAGATGGTGGTTTGAAGCTATGGCGATGGAGTCGCTCATTTCTCTCCTTCCATACCTCATAAATGGAGCTTTGCCAAAGAAGAAGGAGTAAGTATGTGTGATTTTTGCTGTTATTGACCCAATTAGGAAATTGATGAACTTATCCCAATTCAAATATAGTTAATGTTTTGGATTGTACAATCAAGTTTTCTAATTTATATAATATTTTGAATTAATTTAATATATATAATTGGGTTATTCTGGCCGAGATACTGAAGCGGCATGAAGAAGGTAAAAGGATCTCGCAGCCAGGTTAGAGAAGAAAGATGCCGAGTTAGAGAACATTCGAGAGCTTGGTGGTGAACAGCTCCGGCGAGTTGTACAGAAAAAAGGAGGTCTTAGCGAACAATACTCTTTTAAGTGACATGATGAGCAAGAGATCAATACATTGCAAGTTATTAAATACTACTTTACTTAAAGTTAAATGTTATTTTAAATGACACTCATTTGCACAAGTTTGGTGAACATAATGAGGTTTAGGAGATGCACTGATACTAGTTCTTTAATTTTGATAACAGTTTAAACTTAGTTTGGAGTTTCAAAAAATATTTAATGTATGATGGTGTAGCATGAACTGGCAATTCTAACATGTTGATGTCAATTTTATTTCAGGTTCTTCTAAACATGTCGATGATGTTGCGTTATCAGGACTCTAATCCGCCACATAATCAATGATGTAACAAATAAAAAAAGCATCTGGACACTACAAGATCTATTTTATCTGTTATGCTCAGAGAAACTCTGCTGTCAAAAGATTCCTTCTTGTCAAAGAGAGGAGTGTGTGGTGTTGTAGCGCTTCTCGGTTTAGTTGAATCGACTCCCCTTAGCAAATCTACCCACATTGTCTTCGCTGATCATATTGCCTAAAGGTTAGAAAAAAAAAATTAGAATCATTTTTAGCAAAAATAAAAAATATATAATTGAGTATCTTATGTTATTCGATATGACACAGTATTGTCTAAATATTTGGGACAAGACACAACGCTCTCTTTTGTATGCAACTCTTCGCAATTTGGACTGAATATTGCTGCAATTTAGAATACGTTTAACCAATCGATTTGATGTAATCTGTCTTGAGGCAACCAAGTAAGTTTTTTTAACCAGCATTTAGATACCTAAAACTTTATATCTATGTTTATTTCTTGTTGTCCAAGTTAGTTGCATTTGTTGGTGAGTGCTGATGATATGATATTTGGTCTAAAAACTTCAAAATATATCTTCATTAATGTTGCTCGAGTTAGTTGCATCTGTAGATGAGTATTGATGATATGATTTTTAGTTTGTTGGGTTTTGGATGTTAGGACTCCGAAAATTCATTTTCTAATAATAATAGATGAAAATAAAGAAGCGATGTTGAGAAAATTGGAAGTAGAATGAGATAGAGTGACAATGGCGTCAAAGAAGATAGAGGAGGAAAAATATTTGTTGTATAAGTTAGAGAAAAGATTAAAGAAAAACAAAAGTATGAATATCAAATCAAAGTAGCCAAATTCTTGAAAAATACCCCTCTCAATCTGTTTGCTAATTGTATGTTTTGAACTAGTTTTTACGAGTTGTTAACGGCGTGTTAATGGTAACTGGTTTGATTTTTGGGTTTTGGATTGATCGGGATTAACGGTTATCATTATCAATAAGTTATAGCTGAACTAAAGGTTAACATTAAAAGTTAACAGTAAACTATAGCAGAACTAAAGGTATCATTAAAAATGTTCTTTCAAATCGATATGGACATTAACATTAAAACTTCACCATACCTAATTAAACTTTACCAACCACTACAAAAACAAATCATTCTCTTTTGCATTTTTCACGTTTCTTCTTCAATCCCTTCTCTTCTCCTCTCTTCACGTTTCTTCTTCAATGGATTATGTAATTTACTTTGGTATTTTTCTTTGTTTGACAACATCTATCTTTGTTTCTACGATATTCTTGACATATTTACAGTTTTTAGTTTTGATCTCTCTTCTCTTCTCTGTCTCCGGCAGTCTTTAGTCTGCCGTGTTCTCTACAGCTTTTCAAGTAAAGTTTATATGGTCTAAAAGGATGAAGAATCTCATTTATCTAAACCTTCCAAATGGTTACGTGTTGTCCAGGTCACCTAAAAATATTTAATTGTTACGTAAAGGCTTATAGGGATTTAAAAACATCTAATACATAGTAAGAGGAATACTAAATTGAAAACTACTGTATACTAAAATTCATGGTTAAAAAAAAAAGTAATGAATCTAATCATTCTTCTAATACGAGGCCATCTACTTTGGATGTACCATAGTTAAAACATTTTTTGATAATCATAGTAAAAATTTAGTTAAAACCAAACTAAATTTACCACATATCTTGGTTTTCCTTAATACTTAATATTATTATCTTTGCCATTACATTGCAAAATGATTAACACCTTCTCATTTTGAATGTGATTGTCTACTATTGGTCAACTCCCTCAATAACCTTTCGAAAGACATCTATATTGTGAATATTCAGAAGGATATCGAAACTTCGACATCTATACTTACTTTATTTCAATTAGATTTATAAAACGATGCTTTAATCAAGTTGCTCATATATTAGCTAAGCAAATACCATAATTCATAAAATATTGAGTTGTTTTAAAACATTATACCATAATTCATTTTCATAATACATATTATAGATAACAAAAAGAATCTCAAATCTGAAGGCTAACATGCTAACAGTAAAAAATATTATTGTATTGTGAGCAAGACACCCGAAAGATATCACGAGAAACTCATCCAATTACAATGTTTTCATGGATACGAAATATCACTCTAGCCGAGATATTGAAGTGGCCTAAAGAAGGTAAAAGGATCTTGCAGCCAGGTTAGATAAGAAATATGACGAGTTAGAGAACATTCGAGAGCTTGGTGGTGAAATGTTCCGGCGAGTTGTACAAAGAAAAAAACGAGGTCATAACGAACAATACTCTTTTAAGTGACAGGCTGAGCAAGAGATCAGTACCTTGCAAGGTAGTAACTACTATATTACTTAAAGTTAAATATTACTTTAAGTCACACTCATTTGCACAAATTTGATAAACATAATGAGGTTTTTGAGATGCGCTGATACTAATTCTTTAATTCTAAAATCACTTTAAACTTAATTTGAAGTTTCAAAAACTGTTTCATGTATGATGGTATAGCTTGAACTGGCAATTCTTACATGTTGATGTGAATTTCATCTCAGCTTCTCCTAAACATGTCGACGATATTGCGTTCCCAGGAATTCTATCCAACACATAATCAATGATGAAACAAATAAAAAAAAAGCATATTGACACTACAACATCTGTTTTATGTGTTATGTTCAGAGAAACTCCGCTGTCAAAGTATTTCTTGTTGCCAAAGAGAGGAGTGTATGGTGTTGTAGCACTTCTCAGTTTAGTTGAATCGACTTCCCTTAGCAGATTTACCTACACTGTCTTCGCTGATCATATTGCCTAAAGTTAGGAAAAAAATTTAGAATCATTTTTACCAAAAATATAAAATATATAATTGAGTATCTTATGTTATTCGATATGACATACTATTATCTGAATATTTGGGACAACACACAACGCTCGCTTTGGTATGCAACTCGTCCCAATTTGGACTGAATATTGCTGCGATTTGGAATAGGTTTAACCAATTGATATGATGTTATCAGTTTTGAGGCAACCAAATAAGTTTTTTTTTTTTAACCAGTATTGAGATACCTAAAAGTATCGTTTTTGACAGGTGCATAACACAACCATACTGCATATATTGGAAGTTTGGACTTGTTCATCCTCAGATGAAATTAACCATTAAAAATTGAAAGCTACTTAATGGTGATCCCATACCGGGGTTCAAAGGGTATGCAGTCAACATGATTCATATTCATTCAGATGGAGGATATATAGAAACAAAATTGAATCACGTGCCTACAAGGATTAGAGAGACGATGTTCTATGCTCTCTTTGGTGATCCAACATTTTGAAGTAGCTCTTCCACACATAAACGGTAATGACACAATCACTTTAGATTGTTTAATCGTAACTAGAAAATAAAATAAAAAATCTTGGCTGTAGGTACTTGTCTTATATATATTATGGCTGCAGATGCTTGATCTTTAATTATATATTTATTATGGACGGTAAAAGTACAAACTCGATATGGCACTAAAAAAATTCAAATCTATGTTCATTTTTGTTGTCCAAGTTAGTTGTATTTGTAGGTGAGTGCTAATGATATTGCTGCTCGAGGTAGTTGCATCTGTAGATGAATATTGATGAAATGATTTTTAATTTATTTGGTTTTGGATGTTAGGAATCCAGAAATTCATTTCCAATAATAATAGATGAAAAAAATTAGAAGCAAAATGAGGCAGAGTGACAATGGCGGCAAAGAAAATAGAGGAGGCAAAATATATATTGCATAAGTTATATAAAATATTGAACAAAAAAAAACTATGACTATCTAACCAAAGTAGCAAAATTTTTTTGAAAAATACCCCTCTCAATCGTTTGGTATTTGTATGTTTTGAGCTAGTTTTTACCAATTTTTAATGTGTTAGGGGTTAACGGTTTGATTTTTTGGTTTGGATTAATCGGGATTGACGGTTATCATTATCAAATTAGTAGTGATGCTTATATTTGGTTTTCTAGTTAATGTTAAAGAAGAGAAAGAGAAAGATGCAAATGAAAGTGATGGTTTGATTGTTGGAAAGAAAATAGTAAGTGTTGTCATTTTTAAACAAATGATAAAGATGAGTTTTTTTTGTCGAAACGATGAAGATGAGTTTATATAATGTAGATCTAGAATTAGGGTTCCTAAATCATCATATTTAACATTCTGACCCAATAACTATTGGGCCTAACATAACTATCTCATTTTCATTTCCAAAAAATTATGGTATTCATCACTCAAACTTTGTCTACGTTTTGATTCTTTTCTTTTTTCTCGTATTCTCTTCAAAATCTCATCGTCATATTATTTTCCTCTTCTTCTTCTTATCTCATCGTCATCTTAAAAAGAACGAGACATTTGTTTTGAAATACTAGTATTGATGCTCATATGTGGTTTTCTGATTAATGCCAAAGAAGGGAAAGAGAAAAATGCAAATGAAAGTGGTGGTTTGATTGTTGAAATGAAAATAGAAAATAATATGATGATGAGATTTTGAAGAGAAGGCGGGAGAAAAGGAAAGAATCAAAACGTAGACAACGTTTGGATGATGAATACTGTTAATTGTTTGGAAATGAAAATAAGATAGTGGTGTAGTACAATAATCAAATCTAGGGTTTTTGATCTCAGAGGCAGTAGCTACAAGACAAGATGCGGCAATGGAAGCAAAGAAAAGAGCGACGGCGGTGGATTAGGGTTTTGACGGCGGACAGCAGCGGCGGATGATGGCATTGGCGGCAGCGGCGGCGATGGATAGATAAGGTCAATCTTCAGATCTATGGAGATCTAAAGGGACCAACTATCAACAAGAAGAATTCAAAATTCAACTCTTGTCAGGCTTCCTCACGCAGGAGCAATGCTCGATGGCTAGGATTTTGTGATACTCTCACAACTTGAGAAAAATTTCTCGTTTTATAAAACTTAGAAAAAACAACTCTGAAGCAAATGTCTCAGGGATTTACAATATTTATAGGAGATCTCATGAGAGACACCTTTAACCCTAATAGACTAACCTTAATAGGCCTAAACATTAACCCTAATTAAAAATAGAAAATATGAACCTAACAAATATGTCCAACTTAAGCAGACTCAAAGTGGATCCATATATAGCCTAAAAATAACAAAAAGAAAGGCCTTAAGAAAAAACCTTTAAATACAACAAACTCTAAGCTTAAAAAACCAAGGACGCAATGCCCTTTCTTGGCGCCCACGCTGCGCCAGATCCCTCCTCGTTTGAGAGATTTGACCTCGAACCCGATCATTCTTGTCCCTCTCACGTACATCTGCTTCACCCAGCTTCATGTCATCTTCGCTTCAGGCATCCATAATCAAGACCTGGACACCTTCTTCTCCAATGCGCACAACGTTAGCAACTTCCTCTTCCCCCTCATGATCACGTCCCTGGAATGGCTGCGGCTAATATGGCTTGCCTTCACATTCACCATCTGGGATGACCTCCGCTCTCCTCTCCTTACTCATGATGCTCACTTGTCCTCCTGACTCTTGGGAGTACACATAGCGGCTTTGAATCGGTGGGGTGTGGGAGAGAGCATGATGGTGTCGCACATAAAGCAAAACTCATACGAGTTTTGATACTCATCATGCAGCACTTGTCTGTCATATGCCCATGGTATCCCCAACAGGAGATAGCACGCATCCATCAGGGTGATGTCACACCAAACAGCATCCCGATACAATCTACCAATAACAAAAGCGATTAAGGCTTGATGTGTTACCTTAACCTCATTGCTGGAGTAAAGCCATGCTAGCACATAGGGCTTTGGATGCACCTGGCTTGGTAGGGAAAGAGTTTTCACCAGCTCAGCCGAGACGATATTCTCACAGCTCCCTAGATCAATCACAAGTCCACACTTATGTTCTTGATGACACAACTTGTCTCAAACAAGTTGTTCCGTTGACAACGGACATCCCGTGGTGTTGGGATGTAAGCTGCGTGCCAGAGCAACAAGGACAGCCCGGTGTCACCCACAAGTTCCTCGACTTGCTGATGTTCGCTTTTTCCAACAATCAAATAAATCAACAAGCACGAACAATTATGACATTGAAGTACTTGAGGTTCGAATCCTCAGGGAACATAGAACTAACACAATAGTTATATCCAATCCTAACTTAAGCTAGAGCAATCAAATTTTAAAGTCAAACCACAACTAAGCAACCTAAAACAGAAACCGAAAACTAAAATGAAACAAGAACCAAACAAATAACTACTTAGCAAACCAAACTCAGCAAAACATAAAGCAAAACAGAGCAAGACTAGCAAAAACAGAGCAAGTAAACAATTAAGGCAAACGATTCATGAATTATGGGCTAGATGATAAGGCAATCGACTCCAAGGCAAGACAATCAACCAATGATGCCAAGAAAACAACAAAGCTCATCCTAGGACATGAGACACTCAAATAAATTAACCCACTTCCATAGCATTGACTCCTAATTCAATCAACCAATCAGCTAAACTTCTATTTGCTAACTCATCAACCAAACAACATTAAGATCAAGCTCACTAAGGCCACTAATCACCCTAACTTCATTTTCCAATGGCTAGAGAAGAAAAACTCATAAAAGGGTCTATAGGAAATTTAATCGTACACCTTCCAGGCAGAAAAACTCCTAACATCTAGATTTCAAATGATCAAGTTGAAATTAGCATTAAACTCACCCTAAATGAAGGAATCTAACAACCAAAGCATCAAAGATCAATCATCAAGCCCTATAGTCTACAAATCACCAAACTCATAAGAAGACTACTCACACATAACTAAAGAACACAAAACAGAACAAAAGCAAATAAATGAAAGCATAATGAGAAAGATAAGAGATAGGATAAGAGATTCTTCAATAGATTGAAATGATGGATCCAAAGATGATCATCCAAAGGAGTCTCCAATATCTTCTCTCTAAATTCTCTCTAAGTGGCTAAACTTGATAAAAAAAACTAAGATATCATAATGTGTCTTAAACATTAGGGTTTTCTAAGACATTAACAGGTAAATTCGGGTTGACCCAAGATAAATTGGGTCAAACCCAATTTTTAGAGCGTTTAGGCCGCGGCGCCGAGGTCCCCTAGTCAAGGTGGAGGTCAACGTTGAGTGCATACTAAAGTGTTTGGAGGCCGCTGCGACGAGTTGGATCAGTCGGCCGTGAGGTCGATGGTCCGGTCTTGGTCGAGAGAGTTGTCACCACAGTCGAGAAACGTAACCGTGGGTCAAGGAAATGCTGCCGTGGCGCTACTCGTGGTCGAGGGAAGAGTT
>WJSH01008343.1:1255-13088 GCA_009757365.2 Lepidium campestre | reverse complement strand
ATAAATTTTTTTTTTTTTTTTTTGCTTGCCTTTGATATCGATTAAGAGGAAGAATTAGATGCAGCAATTACTTTTATTTACATATTATTTTAAAATCCTATTTTTGTTTGTTTTTAAGCAGATAAGTACTATGTCAACTTCAACAACCATAGCGCCCAACTCACTTCCTATACGATTGTTTACACGTGGAACTGAACCTGAATTTAGAAAGAGTTTTACATATTATTCGAAATTGGAAAGCTTGCCTGATTTGTCAAAGCTAATTCCATTGGAGGAGTTGGAACAAATAAAAAATGGTCCACTATGAGTTCTTCTAAGATTCTCCGAGAGTAAATTTATATGGTTAGCACGAATAGTGCATGAACTTTTAGTGAATCAACTTGTGACGAATAAGAAGTATGAGTTTTGGACTCTTTGTGGTGGGCAAGCAATGAGATTGTCTTTGAAAGAGTTCAAGAAAATTAGTGGGTTAAACTGTGAAGCTTATCCTCTAGAGAATAGGGATGTCGATGATGATCCTCTGTTTTGGAGACGATTTGGGTTGATAGAGAAAAAAAAAATATCTTACAGTATTTTTGAAGAAAAAATTATGGATTGTAAGGATTGGGCCAGCAAAGATAGAATTAGACCAGTTTACTTATTTTTGGTTTTCCGATTCCTGCTAGCTCGTCATCTGGGGAGAGGAATTACACCAAAAATGATTTCCTTGGTTACTGATCGTATTCTTTTTGAAGAATATCCTTGCGGACGAGTAGCTTTCCAAAATTTAAATGAATCGATCTTCGAGGTTGAGGCAGATTTGAGCAAAAATTCATATAGTGTTAATGGTTTTGTTCAAGTATTACAAGTTTGGGCATATGAAGCTATTCCTGCAATTGGACAAGTTTGTGGAAATGCAAGACTAGACATGATGGAGTTTCCACCAATCCTAAGATGGAAAGGATCAAGAAAAATATGCAAATATGATCTTCCTCAGAGAAACGAATTGGTACGTCCTAGTCCATTCGTTTGAGTATTATATATGTTATCTTATGTCATCTCTATAGCTTCGTTTAAGTATTATATATGTTATAAGATACTGATGTCATATGATTATAGTTGACTAAGTAATTAACATTGAACTTTGCTATACATTTTATAAACTACTCTTCTATATATATGTATATACGTAGGTTTCAATATTTTTTAACCTTAAATTAGTCACAACTACAACATTTCTATGACTAAATACTTTTTTATTTTTTTCTAAATAGTGTTTGAAATGTTAAAAGATTATTTATTATTGGAATTTAAATCTCATTGTCAAATTATTCTCACAGGTTTTCGTAAATGGAGTTATGGATAATGATTCGCAGGATCTATGGATTGATGAAAAACAAGATGTTACAGTTGATAATATGTTATTGCTGATAAATGGAAATTCCAAAAAAGTTTTTGAGAAACATTGTTGGAATGATAAAGGGAAATTAGATGGACCTGAGAAAGAGATACAAGAAGAAGATGAAGAAGATATGCTGAAGAAAAAGAAGCCTCAGTCAAAAGTGATAAATGGTAATGACATTGAGTCTTTGAAGGCATTTTTTGTATCTTCAATGGAGCAAATGACAGAGAAATTGCAGAAAGATATCTCTACACTTATAGATGTTTCTATGGTGATGAGTTCAAGGATGGAAAAAATTGAAGAGGGCATCAAAGAAATTCGTGAAATAAATAAGATTACCGAATCGAAGATGGAAAAAGTTGAGTTTGTTGTCAAAGGATTACAGAAAACAGGACTTGTTCATGAAGAATTTGTGGAGGAAAATGATTTCAAGAATAACACATGTTATAACAAGTCAAGTGAAAAAAAAAAATAAAGTCGGTATGTGTACGAAAAGATGTCAGTTGAAGATTTAACAATGAAGGAAGGTTCTGAAAAGTCTAAAATGAATGATGGTTGCAGTAAAGAACAAGAAGAATCGTGTGTTAAAGCTTTATCAGAAACATCTTCCATACGAGATCGAAATATGAGGAGGCAGCTAGAAAAATTTACATCATCAATCAAGGCTTTGGTAAAAGAAGAGCAGCCGATTAATAAGGAAAGAAGGAATAGAAAGCTGACAGCACATCTAAGATCTCCGTTTCAAACTAATGACACCACTCATAAGATTATTACTGGAAATCGGCCATGGACGACTAATGATCCTTTCGAGCTGGTTAAAGAGACATTGGTCAATGCCTTGGATAAATGGATAATTAGTAATCTGTAAGTTAATTTCTATAGTTCTATTATTTATATATTTTTCTTTGAATTAAAGATTTTGCGTATGTGACACTTTTTCAGTACGGTTCAATGCGGCAGCTCACGAGAAGAAATTGGAAAAAAGTTCTTTATAGATCTTAGGACTCCTCAGAAACATATTAGTAATAGTGAAAGTTATAAATCTTACATTAAAACACTATTTTAGTGTCCTTTTGCGTGTTTTAATGCAGATCATGTTGTTTGTTTTGCAACACATTGATGCAGGAATGGCATTGTATCGACGAAGATCGTTAATGAGTCCATGTCCATACAAAGATGGGAGAGTGGCATTTATGGATTCTGGATTTACAGTGGCAATGGGTCACAACTACAAAGAATTCAGAAAAGACCCTAAAAATTATAAATGGAAATCAGGTGCTCTCAGTTACTACCAAGGAGTGTTGCCTCTTGCAGGATGTACAAATAAGCAGCTTGGTAAAGACGTTGATGATATATATGTGGTGATACATACACATAAAAGGTAATCATTGGGCTGCATTGGCTATATCAATCCCTAAAAGAACGATTCAAGTGTTTGACAGCATTATTGGGTATGCAAGTGATGAGCAAATGGAAGAATATGTCCAGCCCTATGCGCAGATGATACCGTACATGCTAAAGACGTTTGCATCAGAGAAAGAAAAGCGTATGAGTGTTGTCAAATACAAGATTTTAGAGCAGTCCAAGATCCCGCAGAACATACAAACTGGTGATTGTGGAGTCTATGAAATTAAATATATTGAATGCTTGGCACTGGGTTGTGATTTCAAGGGTCTCTGTGATGAACACATTGCGAGGATACGTGCAAAATTAGCAGCAGAAATTTTTGATGAGTCAAAGAACGTAGGGTTCTATTAATTTGTTTTTTTTTTTTCAATAAAAATTTGGAACCCATATGATTATTTTTTATTTTTGATATGAACCCACACGATTAATTGCCGACACCCATATCTTCAATGTCAGGTTTTAAGCCATTAAGGAAAATGGATTCTAGATAAGCACAATAGAACAAATAAAGATATATTTATTCAAAGAACCATGACTAATACAGCCATACAAGATAAAAATACGAAACTGAAAGGGAGACAAAACACTTGAACACCATGTAACGTTCCTTACATATTGAGTCTAATAATTGAAATACGTGTGACTAAGTTCTCCATTACGTTGAGCGATGATCACTGAACTCTGACAATATAATGGACTTCTTGGACTTTCAGTATCTAATACTGATTCCTCTTCTTCCTCCTACAAAACGTAACCGATATCACTTATGAAATCTTTATATAACATACTATATATGAGTTTGATAATTATTTACCATTTTTCACGACATCATCTCATGCCGTACACGTTTTGCGATTATGACCAGAAAAACCACAGCTTGAACATGTATGTTTTTTGCGAGGACGATTTGTATTTGCGGCATTCTCCAATACAGATTTATATCTTCTCTTTTTTGGTCTATCCGATTTTCTTTTTACTTTAGGCGGACAAAATTTTTGGGAAGCGACTTCAGGTGGTGGACCAAATAAATAGGTTTTTGTATAGTAACGACTTACAAGAGATTCCCATGAAAACGAAGTCCTTTTTGTTGGAATTGATCAAGTCTTCATCTTAACTTAGTATTACATTATAAACTATAGTTCGTATGTTTAATTATGTTTATGTAATCAGGAAACAAGTAGATGCAATTAGGTAGTTACTTATGAAGCATTGGCTTTATAAGTTGTGTCTTTACATTGGATTGTCTTCTAGAGACACATCCTTTAGTGAATGTGTGTCTTGTAAACATTAAAAACCACAGATTGAGTATCAATAAAACATATCATTTTCGTTTTACTTCTAAGTTCTTCTGCAACAATCTGTTTTTAACAAAACAGAGCATCATCGTTTTCTTATACGAAAACAGAGCAACATTTGCTCTTAAGAACAAAACAGAGTAACGTGAGAAGAAGAAGAGAAAGAAGATTCAATCTTCTAAGAGTGAAACAAACCAATGTTTGTTGTTGTCCGATCCTAACGAAAGAGAGATCAAAAGTCTAACACTTTTTGCAGCTGCAATAGCATGAACACATGGTATTTTGTGCACATCAAATCTGCGACAAGTACATGTCATATTCTCGAAGTCAACAACACAATCTCCTGTAGGTACCTTTACTTGAAACCGATATTCATTTATTGGAAGCACTTTCAAATGATTTCCACTAATAGACCTTTTATTCCACATCTCATTAACTCGAGGTGTAATGTCTGCCTCATATAAAGCAGCAGCAATTCGACGCTCATAAAACCACCTACTAAGCATCTCTCCGACAAACTCAAGAAATTTAACAATTGGTAGCTCACGTGCTTTTCTCAGAGCTGCATTGATAGACTCAGCAATATTACTAGTTGTAATATTATATAGATTTCCAGGAAAATAAGCACGAGACCACAAACTAACACCAACTTGCTCTAAGTAATTACTTAGTCTTGGATTTTGTCGTTGAATCATACCAAATAACCCCAAAAATTCTGGTAAGGTATATACATTTGCAGCTTTTCTCACCAAACTCACAATTTCACTCCCTCTAAATTTAGAGATTATGTTTTTCTTTAGGTGGTATGTACATATACCACGGTTAGCAGCTGGATATACCTTGGTAATGGCATTTTCAATAGACTTGTGTCTGTCAGAAATTATAACCAACTCGTCCCTATCAGGTATCACTTCCAACAATTTATTAAAAAACCATTCCCAAGCAGCATCGTTTTCAGAATCCACAATTCCAAATGCAATTGGAAAAATTTGATAGTTATTATCTTGTGAAGTTGCAACCAACAAAAGTTTCTGGTATTTTTTTTAAGAAAACTCCCATCTACAATAATCACTTTTCTCATAAATTTAAATCTTTTCACACAAGCTCCAAATGAAATAAACAAATACTTGAACCTATCATCATCGTCTTTCTCGACATGAGCTATTGTATGAAGATTATATTTTCTGATCAAATAAATGTAAGAAGGGAGACACTCATATCCATGTTCTAGTGATTTCCATGAATTTCAATACTTCATATCTAGACCATACTTGATGCGCATCATGTTTCTAATATCATCTGGTTTGCTATTATGTCCATCTTCGCCTCATTCATTCAAGAAAAGTTGGCTTATAAATTTTGCTGTCACTCTTCCTGGTTTTCTTGATTCTAAGGAACATATATGAACCGAACATTTTCACAAACATTTTCACCAACATTTTCACAACCGTTAACATATAAATAATAGAACCAAACATTTTCACAACCGCTCAATACGATTCATGTATGAACCGAACATTTTCACAACCGTTAACAGATAAACCCTGTTGTGAAAGTCTTAACCCTAATTCGAAGAGTCACACAAGTTTTGGGGGTTTCTTTTTGTGTTTATTTATTCCGGGCAAATCTCAAACAGATAATGCACACAAGGTGTTCGACAGAATTTCCCAATGCCCAAAATTGGATCTTTCTTTGTTTGTTTTATCAAAGCCTTGTCACGTTGTTCTCACGTGATAATAGCCAGTACCTTTGCTGTTATTTTCGTTGAGTTTCTTTTGTCCCGCCACTACTTGGATGAATCTCTCTCTTTCTCTCAAGCAAAAAGAGAAAAAAAACCTCGTGGTTCGTGTGGAGAAGATTTGCTCCTAAGCATTGTATTATCGATTTGTTTTTTCGTTAAGCTTACTTACTATTCTAAAGGTATCCTATTTTCTACTCTTTGCAGTCGAGTGATGCGGCTCAGGTAGTTGTAGCCATCCTTGAGTTTTGGCATTGCTAGAAATATCCAGAAAAAGAAAGCTTGGTAACTCGCCTTTTTATGTTGGTGGAAAATGAAAGAATGAGTTGTAGAAAATGCAGAAGGACTGCAAATCACCAAGAGCAAAGTTCCTATGGTATTGTAATCGCTGCAGATTCAATTAGAGACCTGAAGGTATGTCTTGTTTGTTTCTCTCTTTATCTTTCCTACAGAGACCTGAAGGTACCTCCCTTTAGCTGCTATGTGTTCAAACATCTGCAGTGTGCTCTTGGAAATATAAATTCTGTTAGCATACTTAAGGTGAGGCGCATGGAATATCAGAAATAATGCGACATTATAACAGGAGGTTGTGGAAAGGAAAACTTTGTTAATCATGTTATAAGTAGATGTCCACAGATCATCACAATCGTTAAGTTTTGAGTATCAGGAATGTGATCTTATGTACACATTTTCATTTTGTAATGCTTATGATAAAGCAATGTTGGTGTTTTATGGGTTTGTTACGTTAGTTTTATGGGTTCGTTACATTAGTGTTAGACCACATCAATCTCAATGCCTTATCCTAGGAGAAGTGAAATAGCTTAAACTTAATATAGTCCGCACGGACTCCATTTGAGCTGGTGGTGCTGCAAATCTCATCATAGTACTCAATATTGTCCATCGGATTTCAGCAGGTAACCCATGGAACATGTACTCCTTTATCAGATTAATCATCTGAGGTTTTATATCAAAATCTTGCCTTTGCACGACAGGTGGACAAATAGCATATCAATTCTGATAGAACTGATGAGGTGTGTCCATTGCTCTAATGACACGACGTGGTGCATCTTGGGGATTATGATTATGTCGATTCTGCTCATTCTGTTGCTACTGGCGATGTTGCTGCATTTGCTGCAGTCTCAAAAACTCTGTTGCATCAGCATCCTGTTGAACTTCTGGAAGGTGACCCTGCTGATCACCAGCATTCTCTGGAATTTCTTCAAAAGGAGGAATGTTCATCACAACAGTGTTAACTTTTGCTCTTCGATTCTCTCGTTCTAGCCTTGCAAGTTGTGTTGTCTACGTTCCAGAGATACTCAGAGCCTTTACTTCTTTTGGTCATAAATCTGAATCACAGAAGAAATCAAATAAAACATAATAAAGAAAATCTTAGACTAAATTTCAGTCGTAGATCAAAAGGTTACGCAATTGGTCCCCAGCAATGACGCCAAAATCTTGATACACAGAGTTTTAACCCAAGAATCTACTGCAAGTGCATATCAAACATAGTAGTATAGAAGGGATCAAATCCACGAGAACCAAGAGTTACACTATCAATCTTAGGAACAAACTCAAGCTAAGAAGTAAATATGATGTGATTGTTCGGAATTAATAACTACTGTAAAAATAGACGATATGAAATCAATTAATAAATACACCAAGTTCAGGGTAATCGTCAGGAAGTCAAAGCAATAAACCAAGGCACTATTAAGGGAAAAGTTAAAATCCGTATTGAACTCAAAACGCTAATTTATAGCAAATTCATTGTCGTGGCGTCGACTACTATATCTAGAATTGCCTTAACTTTAGCTTTCGTTGGCTAAAGACATTTAATTAAACATTTTTGGTGCGCTAAACAACCTAAAATCAAAAGCTAGGTGATCAAGCTAACTTAAGTATTAAAACCAACAATAGATAAAGAACCCTAAGATAATTCTTATCTAGCCCTAATTTTTTAAATCATGAAATCCCTGGGAAAACGGTAAACATGATTGGAGAACTACTCAGACATATAAGAAAAGAAAAAAGCAATGGACTGAAATAAACTCATAATGAAATTGGAATAGAAATGAAGTAGGGTTCAAAAATCTTCTCAAGAGTTTGCAGAATACAGATTCTTCTCCCTGAAGCTAACAAAAATCTCTAAGAAAAGTCTATGGATAACTGAATAATGAAAAGTGACGGCTTGTCCTTTAGAAAACATAAAACCCCTTTTAAATAGGTTTAAAATCAAATTAGTATCACTTGAAACAAACCTAATCGGAATAGGAAATTATAAAAGCGATTTAGGGTAAACCGGTTTCAGACCAATCGGTCTAGGATTGGACTGATCAGTCCCTTGATGTCTCAAACTTTTTTCATGATAGTAGACCGATCGGCTCTAAAGGTGGGAACGATTGGTCTAGTGGATACTTCGTCTTTGGTTCACAAAATTGGACCGATCGGCCTAGTGGATACTTCATCTTTAGTTCACAAAATTGGACCGATCGGTTCTAAATTTGGGATCGATCGGTCTGCATCTTTAAAAGATCCATTTTTCATCCTTTTGATCAATTTCGGTGCATTGAGTGCATGTGCTCCATCCTAGTTTGTCCTGACCTGAAAGACTCGATAAGACGATAAAAGACTCGAAAAACAACTGAAAACACGAGTTAGAATGTGTCAAAAACACATCAAATTGTGCAGTCTTGAAGGAAGTTGTTTTAAGTTAGGAGTTTCAGTTACATCATGATCAAGAGTATCAAAAACTGTCCTAAAAAGTTAAACAGGTGTAAAGCTGTTGTAGTAAAACTTTAACCAATTGACAAAGTTTTCTCTCAAATTTACCTTATTATTCAGTATATATTAATAGTGAATTTTTTTTTGGTCAACTTATTAATAGTGATTAAAACATGTAAAATTGTCTCAGAAACGTAGTTCTTACAATCCAATGACATTTAGTTGTATAAAATATCTACATTTAATCGTAGTCTTTGACTATCATGATTTTTCTCTTTGGCTCTTTGTTAAAACTTTGGAACCTAACTCCCCTTGCCTTATTAATAAATCATTTCTTGCTCAATACTCTTACAAGTCTTAGAATTCTACTAATTAGAAGAAAATCTTACTCTTAGATTTTGATTTTCCAAAGTTTGCAATGGGAGATGGTTACGAATAATAAATTGTTTTAAAATAATATTACCTACAAAACGAGATATTGAAAGACCAAAAAGTCAAACAAAATTCAACCAGTAGTTTTTTCCAGTTGCCTTTTCTGATTTATGTAAATAAAATTTCTTAATTACTATTATAATTAAAGAAAATAATCTGACAACTGTAATTAATTAAAAATAATTGCAAAAGATTACATAATTCTATAAAATTCCAACTTATCTATAAAATTCTCTTAAAATGAAGAAAATCTAATGAGAAAATCTCTACCGTTCATCGCCGAACGAATCCAAAATTCTTCTTCTTCTTATTTTTGGCCTTATCCCTCACTAAATATTTAACCTCTTTGAGTACATACGCAAAACTCACCAATCATAGATAGAACCCGATCCTTGGATAGAATCCACAATCCATTAGGATTAGACAAATTTACCTAATATTCTTTCGTGTGATGAAGATGGGAATTAGACAATAGGAATGCAAGAAAACTCTATTTATATCAGGAAAGGGAATGGGGTAGGCGGGACACTGCAAGGTGGGCAATGGCGGATGCCTCCTAAAGAGTAACATAGGTGTGCGAAGGTAGGCTCTGAGGGAAGCCTTATGAGTCACTGAAACGACGGCAAGAGGGCCCTTCATTATCAAAATAGTGAGCAAAACGAGGTTCCCCCTCCCCCCAATTTAAGTCCTTGAGAGTCCTGAGGAACAGTCCAATTTTGCTAGTAAACTAGCTCAATATTGTTTCGTAGCTTTGTGTGGAAATTAAGGTTTTTGGGGGAAGCAATGGTTAGAACCTCTCTGAATACCTCTTTAAAAAATAGGAGGTTAGATGAAAATAGTTTAAGCAATTTACCGAATCATTTTTAATGTCAAATCCTTTCTAAACTCCCTACGAAAGATTTGGTTCGCACAAGTGTTTTGTCTGAATCGAATCTTTCGTAAGAAGTTTAGAGAGGATCTGACGTAACCAAAACTGTTGAAAATAAGTCAAATAATCAAATTATAAGTCAATTGTTAAAAATAAGTCAATGCATAAATAAACTAAGTCAACGAGTATGAATAACAAGTCAAGTGTTCAAACAAATCAAGTTCATTAAAAAGTCAACAGTGCAAAAAATCAATGAAAAAACAAGTCAATAGAAATAAAAGAAATAAAATCAAAGACCAACAAATAACAAACCAATATTCAAATAAGTCAACTATAGAATAAGTAAACTAATCATAATATAACTCAGCTGTTAAAAATAAGTCAATGCATAAATAAATTAAGTCAACGAGTACAAATAACAAGTCAATAATTCAAACAAATCAACTTCATGAAAAAGTGAGCAGAGATTGTGAAATATCTATAAAAAACAAGTCAACAGAAATAAAAAATAAATCAACGACCAACAAATAACAAAACAACAATTCAAATAAGTCAATTATAAAATATGTCAACTGTTAGAAATAAAACAATGTATGAAAAATAATAAAATTTAGTAATAATTCCAAATTCTGAATAATTTATTATTTCTAAAGTATATATGTGATGTGTTTTAAATTTTAAACTTTAAATGGTGTATAATAAATTATATACTATGCATCTTTTGTTTCAAATTATATATGATAAGCAGAATTTTAAAGTTTTTATTTGTTTTACATCTCTTCTTATATATATACAATGCATCTATTTTTTTGGAACTCATTTATATTAATTTTAGAACTTTCTTTACATTGCATTTTTGAATTTCAGATACATTTAAATATAAATATATATATATATATATATATTTATATTTATAAGTTATTTAAATATTATATACACAAAATAATTAAAGATCCCAAATAATTACGTAAATTAGGAGCTTAAGGGGGGATTATTGGATATCCGGATCCTTATCCGAAGTTTGATCCGAAAAACGGATATTTAGCCAAAACGGATACGGATAGTAAATTTTTATATCCGACGGATACAGATAATGCAAAAATAAAATACGGATATCTGGATATCCGTATAATATTATTTTTTTATTTAAAAAAATTTGTTTTTACGTTTTTGACACAAAAACATATATATTGCTTTATTTTTTAAAAACTTTTTTTTTCTTTTATATTTTTTGTAGGAAAAAACATTATTTTTTTATTTATTTTTATGTTTTTTTGTAAAAAATTCAAAAAAAACAAAAAACCGGATACGGATACATATACAAATATGACAGATATTACGAATACGGATATCCTAAAAAAGTTCGGATATCCGTTCCGTAACAGGCCTAACGTAAATGGTAAATAAAGGTAGTTTGGTCATTTCGTTAAGAAAAAATATATTTATCAAATTCTAAAAAAATTGAACTGTAATTTTTTTTAGTTTCAAATAAAATTTAAGGTAGTTATCAAATTCTCTTACTTTGTTCTATGATTGAGTTTTAGCTCATTCCTTTTTTTTTAAGATATAAATAGAATTTGTTGTGAACAAAAAAAAGTCAAATATTTTCTTAATGAAAAAGTTTAACACAAGAGAGAGAAATTGCAAGTAGACACATGTCAATTAACAAGCCTCTAAAATATGGAGTTTAACACAACACATCATTGATCTTTAAAATCCAAAAAAGTTAACAAATTTTTGTTCATCACCCAACAACATGGAGACGATTATCCATATAAGTCTTAACCCTAATTCGAAGATTCACACCATTTTGAGGGGTTTCTTTTTGTGTTTATTTATTCCGGGCAAATCTCAAACGGATAATGCACACAAGGTGTTCGACGATTTTCCCAGTGCCCAAAATTGGATTTTTTTCTTTGTTTGTTTTATCAAAGCCTTTGTCACGTGGTTCTCACGTTATAATACCCAGTACCTTCGCTTTTATTTCGTTGAGT
>WJSH01008341.1:8276-25039 GCA_009757365.2 Lepidium campestre | reverse complement strand
TGGTTCCCAAAATAGCCATCTCCATTGCCTTTCCTTGCTATCTTTGTCTCACCCGAAAATAGCAACGTTTTCTTACTTGGGATAACATCTTCTTCTTAGTCTTCTTTATTATATTCAACAATATATGATGAAGATGTGTATGACAAAATATGTATATTGCGTAACTTTGGCTATTCTAGAGAGATCAATATTTCACTTCCAATGATTCTTCAAGATAATAATAGTTACAACCATTTAAGTTTGGTGATGAGCACAGCGATGACTCCAACAAACACAACAAGACCCATCACAATGACTTTGGAAAACAGTGATCCAAATGTCATGTACCTTGTTTAACCACATAATCCATATTTTTAGAATTTACGATCATTTTTGATCGACTATTTTGTCCAAAATTAATAACCTCTTTATGAAATTGTCATGAAAGTCATCTCCTCCACACATAGTGATTCGAAAAACGAACCACACAAAATAGTCCAACAAAATTTGATTTTGAACATTTCAAGTTTATTCTTTTGCTTTCACGCTTATTGTTTTATTGAAAGATATTTTGATCAAACAATATATTAACTGAAGTTATATCACAATTCACAACAATCACAATTACAAAAAAGATTAAATAAGAGATTAACGAATGTTTTTGGTGATTGGCCAAAATTTATAGGAACCAAAATTTGTCGAACAATCTTTAAGCCCATTTCAACTTTATACTCATACAAAGCGTATCTCATCTTTTATTATTCAGAACCTATAACCCAATATAATATGTGACGAAATAATTTAAATTTTTTTAAAAATCAAACACTGATAAAAACAGAATGTTGTATTGTGCAGAAAAATCGCTAGTTTTCTCCATAACTCACTTATTTTATCTGTTTTGGTTTTATTACTAAGTTGAGATTTGATAATTGCTTTAAAAGAAAGATTAAAAGTGTAGTAGATAAGAAAAAAAGTGATAGAAAGTTGAGTCATCCAAGAGAATCAAACTAAAATTTCAAAACATGATTAAAACAACAGAGGAAACTGAATGAGAAAACTCGAAAATATTCTTGCAATGCTTGTCCACCTTAATTGTTATATTGCCTTATCACATGTTGATTTATTGTGCCATTCAATACCACAACGGCTGCACTTGTGTTGCTTCTTTGACCGTTGTGATCCTTGTTAGGATCTTATCTTGTCTTTAACTGATTCGTGTTTTCGTTTTCTTGGTCTTCCAATATGTCTTCGTGTTTCTGGTGGAACAATGTTGGCACCTGCGACATCATGAGGTACACGTCATGCATCTTCAGGAACATCAATTGGATTAATTGATTCCACATACGCCGTTCTCCATGAAACTGTACTATTTACTTCATCAGCAAGTATATGTAGTTATGTGCCTATATAGATCAAACTTTCCACATGAACGTATTTTTCCCCAAGTCAACCACACAGTCAAATCTGTCACCTTTAACCTCAAATTTGTTAGATGATACCGGAGAAATGATCAAAGTTTTTGCCTTCTCCTTCTAGCAATCTTTTTCTCTATCTCACTAGTTAAAGAACCTTTATGCTTTGAACTCAACGCTCGACGTTCATAAAACCACTGTGTCATCATTTCTCTAATGCTTTCTACCAAAGGAATTACTGGATATTCTCTCTCTAATCTCAACACTGAATTGATAGATTCAACAGAGTTAGTTGTTTTGATGTCAAACATGTATCCAGGAAATCGACATCGAAACCATTTTCTGTTATCAGCCTCCTCAAGATATCTTCTAACCAATGGACTACTTTTGCAGATTTGGTTGAATAATTTCTCTAATTTAACAACTCTGTACGCCTTTGAGGCCTTAGCAACCAAGCCGACTAAATATGTTTCCTTGTAATACGTTACCACATGATTAAACAAATGGTGGATACAAAAATCATGGCTAGCTTATGGATAAATTCTCCCAATACATTTTTCAATCAAGAAATGTTTATCAGACAGAAAAGCTAAACTTTTGTCGTCTACTATAACAACCTTTAGTTGATGAAAAAACCATTCTCATGAACTGTCATTCTCAGAATCAACAATCCCAAAGGCAATAGGGTACAAATTCTAGTTGCCATCTACTACTATAGCAACTAGTAGAACACATTTATATTTGTTATTTAGAAAAGTTCTATCAACAACAATCACCCTGCGAATGGCTTTGTAGAACCCCCTTTACGGATTGACCAAATGAAAAAGGTATTTGAATCTTCCATCACATTCACTTTCATAATTAGTATTCGTACCAGAATTAACTTGTTGTAGCATATACAAGTATTTTGGTATTTTACCAAAACTTTTTTTAGGTATTCCTCGAACTTCATTGACTGCATACTCACGAGATTCTCATGCTTGTGCATAAGAGAGTTCACAGCAATGCTCTGTACGCATTCTGATACCGTTTGGCTTAGGTCCTTCTATACCCCTTCGTATTTATGCATAATAAGATCACCAATTATTTTTGTTGAAGGTGTCCTACCTAGTGTTCAAAAATACGGCTAATACAGTTGTATATACGGTGTACAGTGAAGAGTTGTATCGTATTCTATTATACAATGTGATTATACGGTAATAACCAATACATACGTATATACGCCATTTATACAGTGTATATACGATACCGTATATATACTTTCCATTTTTTATAACAAAAAGTTTCTATACCACTTTTTTGTAATTATACCTAATAACTTAATCATTTTTTTCTTCTTTCCACATACTCAAAACATGAAACACAATGTTCAAAGATATTTAATTTAATCTCATTTAATCTTTGGTGCAACCATATTATTTTGGATTAATGTTTTCATTACTTTATATTTTAGATTTGTGATTTTTAAGTTTTTAGTATTTTGGAAATATAATATTTTGTATTATTTTTTAAATTTTATATAGTATGTATTATGAATATATATGTACATAAATTTTTAATAAATTATATTTACCGTATAGTCCCGCATAAACGGTTGTATATACGTCTATACACTATACGATGGCTTACCGTACGTCTAGCGTATAACGTATTTTAGAACATTGGTCCTACCAAATTTGTTTTTACTTGAAGGAGTACATGTATGTTTAGTCACAATTTTATTGATTTTAAAATAAGTAGACCTCTCCAAACACTCTACACAAAGACTCCAATTGCAAGCATTATCTATGCAAGGTATACACCATACTCTCCATAGTTGCCTTTAAAGTATCTTTGTTTCTAAAAAATTGTTCTTTGTTCAAAGAATCAAGTACCCAATGATTTAGACATTCTTCTTCAATGTTCTCAAACATCAACGAATCGTCACCACCAACTTCAGCATCATCCAATTTACCCTTACCCTTATTCTTAAAACCTTTCAAATTTTCTCCAAAAGAACCCCTATCTTTATCTTCATCGGTTGATTCACGTTGAAGCTCATCTATAACGTTTTTACTCTGCAGCTAATCATCTCTAGGTTGTAGACGTAGACACAATTTTAACATAGGCGTTCTCATCGAACATGCAATAAAATTCCTCAATTGTCAATCGATATTCACAAATATTGGAGGAGATTATGAGTCAATCGTCAAATTAGAAGGCACATAACTAAATTCCATTTCAACCTTGCAGTGATCTATTTTTGTACTCTTCTGAAACCATAACCTTTAACTCCTCAGTATTAGTAGTAGATTCCAAACTAAGTACTCGAGCATATTTGCTTCCAATAACAACAAATTTCCGACTTAATTTTGGTTATGGTTAGTCAAAGACAAATACTTTCTCTCTCTTCGTGAACCTTTCTCTTTCGAAAAGGATTATCTGAAACCCTAGTTTTTTTCCAGATCTGAGGACGGTGGCCGGTGGCTTTCAAAGCACCGGCACTGTTGCCTCATCTTGCTTTTGCTTTTGTCATTTGCAACTTAGTTTCGTCAGATGTCTCGTCTATGGAGTTCTCGTTGGTGTGGTCTTTTGGTGGGGTCTAGTCGGAACTTGCTGGAGCATCGTCTTCAGCTCGGTGTCGTCTTCATCTCAACCTCTTGTTGGTTAGGTGCGCTGCCTCGAGCGTGTTTCCCGATCTTCTCCTTCACCTCCATCTAGTCTGGTTTCACTTTTGAGAAAGGTTTCTCTTCCTTGGGTGAAGTAAGGTTTGGGTTCTAGGTGTTTAGGGGGAGTTAAGGTTCATCATCGTGGAATTGAGAGCTTCTTTGATTATCATGCTGGCTTTTTTAATTTTGGCTTGGTTTATGTTCTTATCCCGTTTGTTTTAGTTAGTCTCTTAGCCTTTAACCGGTCGATCAACATCTTTCTACTATGGTGGTGGGTGTAACAGTTAGGCAGCTTTGTTAGTTTCCTCCAATCGGAATTCAAGATCAGATCTCGATCGTGGTCTGAACAGTTTATCTAGCTTTCTACCGAGCTTCAGTCTTAACAACAGTCGGTATCGGTTTTGTTGGTGGTGGCCTTCTCGTTTGAGGTTCAACATTCTAGAGTTAGCATGATCCTATTTTCAGAAGTCTACTCAATCTAAAGTGAGGATGAAGAGAATGACTGCAAGACCCACCCGTCGAGTCAGAGACGAATTCCCAGATCGGGTAAAAATGCAAAACAATAACTGCAGAAGTAATTGAAGTTGTTCTATTCTTGGAGACTAATTTTCATTCGGGTTTAGATCTAATTTCTTGTCATTTCTTTTAGTTTGTTTGCTTCTTTTTTTGGGTTGTTACTTTCTGGAGATTTCGATAATTTCTGCCAGCTTTAGTTCATGATTTCGATCTGTTTCGGATGTTGTTATTATAATCCTCTCTTTATAGTTAATCAGACCAAAAAACAACAAATTTTCACTATTTTCTAATTAATATCCATAAACCACAAGTAACATAAGTTTGCACCATCTTCAATTTTGAGAAATAAAGTTTTACGAAAAACTTCTCAGACATTGAAAGAAGCTTTTCCAATTAACCATCAAACTTCTCTTGATATCCCTATTTTTTATTTTTTTATTTTAAAAACAAATAAAATGTTTATTTGATAAAATTAAAATCCCTAAAATCAGCAATAATTATAACCAACCTTCAACAAAAACGTGTATAAGTATGAATGTCTATTTTTGTTACCTACTTTAATATATACTAGATTTCAATCCACGTTATAACGTGGGGTTAAGTTTTTTTTAACTTAAATATTCAGATACAGCGAACTGTGAAACCGATCCAAAAGATAAAAATATCCGAATAAATTTTAAATTAAAATAACTAAAAATCCGAATTAGAGGAACCGAATCCGATCCGACAAAGTACCAGATTGTATCATAGATATATGTACCCGGAAAATTCAACTCAAACCCAAACCAGAACTGAATCAAGAACCGTATTTTTACCCGATATATTTCTATTAAATTTTAGTTTTTTTAAGTTTTTGCTATTAAATCTTTATTAATTTTGATTTTTATATAAAATTACTCGAACTCAATCTATACCAAACCTAACCCGACCAAAAAAATAAAAATACATGAATGAGTCTTAAAGCAAAAGAATCAAAAATCCGACTCAAACCCGGGTACTTGAATATTTTTAATGCTTAGTTTTCCTTAAACGAATATTCCTTTCATTTTTTTAAAACAAATATTTTCTAAATATTACTTATTATAATTTTTTTTTAAATGAACGATCAAGATTTAAAAAGATAAATTTAAATAAACGGTTAAGATTAGAACCTACATATTTAAATTTAAATTTAGAGGATGATGCAAAATTTTTTGGATGAGGAAAATCACATATTTAAATTTACCTAATCATTAGAATTAGTAAAAAAAAATTTGATCGGTTCAAATCATATGTTAATTTTATCCTATACTTTATAGCACTTAAACTGAAGTCCAAAATGTAAGGGTACCTCCGCTTTAATATATAAAGATTTTATTTATATAAAATAAGTTTTAATACAACATAAAAATTTATTTTTTAATGAGAAAATGCCAAATTAATATTGAACTACATATTTGCCAATTAATACTGAACTTACCGTTGACTGAGCCAATTTAGGTACATTGGCTAACGCGATATCCGAAAGAAACCGATCCAATATTTTGGATATCAAGTAGGTCCCGAAACAAAAAAAAAACCTAATAAGTCCCGGTTAACCCAAAATGTAGGATATTAGGTAGTTTTCAAAACTAAAACGACTCATTATAGCATACCGAACTATGATTCAAACTAATTTAAATATGAATTATATTTAATAAGTCAATTTAGATATGAGATTAGTTAATTGTAATAAATAATAAATTCGTGTTAATATTTGTTATTATTCCATTAACAGTTTTTTTATTTGCTCTAAGATTTAAATCTCAGATTTAGAGCTAAACTAAGAACAAATGGACATCCCTAGAGTAAATGTGATAATTTTCAAAAACAGTTATTCAAAAAGTATTTGAATACAAAAAAATACCTAAATACCCGAATATCCAAAAATGCCCGAATAAATACATATATTCGGGTTAATCAAGTACCCGTTTGGGTATCATTTTGGTTTCAGATATTACCTTATACCCACGGGTATAACCGAAGAGGACCTATTATGTATTTTTTTTTGGGACCTACTTGATACCCGAAATTTTGAATATAATTCATGTTGGCTCAGTCACAACGTTAGTCAACGAATCTAAATTGGCTCAGTCCACGGTAGTTCGATATTAATTAAGCAAACTTGTAAATTTGGTATTAATTTGGTTATTCCACGTAAGTTCAATATTTGTTTGACATTTTTCTCATTTTTAATATATTTGTTAGTCAATTCATATTTACTCTTGTCGTAGAAAAATCTTAATATTGATCAAAAGTACATATCAGAGTTACACAAATTATAAGTTGGTAGAAATTAGGCCTGAACATTTTACCCGAAGCTCAAAATCGAACCCGAACCATCTCGAACTAAAAGGAACCGAACCCGTAAAAATATTCAAACGGGTTTTAAATCATAAGAGTTTGAGTATCCGACCCTGATTAGATAAAACCTGAAACCCGAATAGGTATCTGGAATATTATTATATACTTAAAAATAATTATTTATGTATAAACTTTTATTTACCTAAATATTCAAAACTATAATTATAAATCTAAATATAAAAATCAATTTGTATCAAATAACAAAAATGACTAAAATATTAAATCTTTTGGTGAATCAAATAACAAAAATAACTAAAATATCCGTATTTAAAATAATATTTATAATCTATTTTGGTGAAGTTTTGCTTTCACTTTTTTTTGAATAATTTATCTTCATTTTAATTATAAGTTTTTAATAATATTTTTTTACATTTCAACCAGTAAATGTTTTCACTAAATTTAGGAAAAAAATATAGAACTATAAATCATGCTGTTAGATATTTTTATATGAAACAACTCAAAAAATTAGAAGTGAGTATATGATTTTGTTCAATATGGCCATGTCGTTTTTTTTAAAATTATATGACAGTTAGAAGGAGCGTAAGGATTAAGTCGTGGAAAATGTTGGACCGTCCGATTTGATTCGAGTATCTGACTAATCGATGGTTTAAGTTAAAGGCCCATAGTAATTACAATTTTTTGAGTTTTGTATTTAACCTATAGATCGGGTCATCGATACAATTATTGACAAAATAAAATAAAATAAAATAATATTCGTCTCATATTCGAGAGCTTCGTCTTTTGAAAGAGTTATCTCCGTCAATTCTTCTTAGGGTTTTAATTTTACTTGGATGAGTATACATTGATTCTTGATTTGGTATGAAACTGTTATCATCGGCTGGAATTCTTCTTCTTCGTGGTAATTGATTAGATTTTTCCGTTCAATTTCGCGATTTGTTTTAGGGTTTCTGATCGTTTTTGTGTTCAATTTCTGGTTAGGGTTTCTCTTCTTTTTTTTGGTTTGAATCTGCTTGGAAGCTTTAATTCTCGTTATGGTTTAACTCTGATTTTAGTTATTGATTCGTCTGTTGTCTTTGAAAGAATTGAAGTGAATCACAAAATATCATAACTATCGAAGAATCTTGAACCTAGATACTTACGATCTGCAAATGATTTGAATCTGCTTGGAAGCTTTAATTCTGTGTGACACCCACGAAGTACTAATTTCTTGGTGTTTTTCTTAATGCAGGGTTTTGTCATCTCAGATTGGCAGGGAATTGACAGGAATCAGCTCTGAATTGACATGGTTGGTCTCAAAAGTGATTCCACCTTTCATTATATGGTATGCTGTCCATAGTTTTACTTGATTGTTGTGTCTTTTCAATTGCAGATTATGGTGCCGTTACAATTTCACTGAGTTCATAGACGAAATCAACAGTCAGATACAAAAAAAGTTGATTCCTATTAGCAGGATCGATGACGCTTTGAAGAGAATCTTAAGGGTCAAATTCACAATGGGACTCTTTCAGGAACCATTGGCTGATCTCAGCTTTGCCAACCAGCTTGGTAGTAAAGTATGTTTTATCCTCTGTTTAGCCATCGTACCAGTAGTTACAGAATGATCAGTATGAAACTGAATAAAACTCTTTTAACAGGAACACAAGGAAATAGCTCGTGAAGCTGTGAGGAAATCTCTAGTGCTGCTCAAGAATGATAAGAAAGGCGATAAACCATTGCTTCCTCTGCCTAAGAAAACGGGGAAGATCCTTGTCGCAGAACGCACGCTGATAATTTGGGATACCAAATGTGTTGGCTGGACCATCACCTGGCAAGGCCTGAAGGGCAACAAGCTCACTGTTGGTATGTTTAGTCTTACAAACTTCTCTTTCGGCTTGGTTACAACCTTAGCGTTAGCTAGCTGTGTCTTGCCACCTATAGCGTGCGCTAATTGACTTTGGTTTTATTACACAGGTACAACGATCCTGGCTGCTATGAAGAATACATTTGCTTTTCTTATTAACCTTTTTAATTAATGTACGAAACTCTGATTTTAGTTATATTTATGTTCGTGTTAGTCAATTAAAGTTCAATTAAGAGTCGAACTTTTTGTTGTTTCTTTGACTTAACCATTGAGACTAATCAGTAAATTATTGATTTGTGAAGGTTAGAGGAGAAAAAAACAGTGCGAGAGTGAAGTTTTTGCAAGATTTGGTTCCTGGATGTGATATGATATCACAGGCAAAGCAGGGATGCTTGATGGAATCATTAACTATGTTCAGTCTCTTCAGAGACAAATTGAGGTCTGAAAATTTAGATTCAATTATGTCGTTTTACTATTATTGTGCATTATCTTCTTAGTTTGTTACTCTAACATGTCTGATATTGTTTGAAACAGTTCTTATTGATGAATCTATCAGTAGTGAATTCAAGGCTAAATTTTGATATGGATGACATTTTTGTTAAAGAGGTTAGTCATTTGATTAATCTGTGTTTATATAAAATTAAACTAATCTTTAAATGTTAATAAGATGTGCTAAAATATGCCAACTGAATTTAAAAACTAGGTTGTCTCCTCTCGAATGACTGTGGTGCCATCTCCAACTCTTTGCTGAGGCTTAGTGAGAGGCCAACCGAGCTTGATTCTGCGGGAAACTATGGAGGTACGTCTCTGTCTTTCTTAATTGTTGGTGTTATTTTTATATTGTTCAAATTTGTTTTTGCTTTTCTAGTTTTCAAAATGTAAACGTTTTTAATAAGATTTTTAAAAACTTTTGATTTTTGTTTTATCTATCTCAATAGATTTTGAAAACATTTTTTGTTTTCCTTTTAAAACCCCAAAAGATGATGAGCAGGCACTAATCTGATAGTGTTCTGTAACATTCTATTTGGGGACATTGTCCCGAGAAAAGTTGTGTGAACTGTTGGTGGGTAGTGCATGCCTAATTATGATTTGTCGGCTTAAGAAAGTTTTAAGGCAAAGAGACTGAATCGAAAACAGATTCTATAGTTAACAAGTACCCACGGCTTAGACAAGTCTTAAGACAAAGACTTTGAACAAAATTGTTGGAAAGACCCTCGGCTTAAGAATGTCTTCAAAAAGACTGAATCAAGACATATCTGGTATTTAACTAGTACCCACGGCTTAGACAAAGACTTTAAACAAAATTGTTGGAAAGACCCTCGGCTTAAGATATCTTCAAAAAGACTGAATCAAGACATATCTTGTATTTAACTAATACCCATGGCTTAAACAAGTCTTAAGACAAAGACTTTTGAACAAAATTGTTGGAAAGACCCTCGGCTTAAGAATGTCTACAAAAAGACTGAATCAAGACATATTGTATTGAACAAGTACCCACGGCGTAGACAAATCTTAAGACAAAGACTATGAAAAAATTTGTTGGAAAGACCCTCGACTTAAGAATGTCTTCAAAATGACTGAATCAAGGCATATCTTGTATTTTACTAGTACCCACGGCTTAGACAAGTTTTAAGATAAAGACTTCGAACAAAATTGTTAAAAAGTCTCCTTGTGAAACAATTTTGCTTGGTGGAATGACAAAAACAACCAACGATTAAGAAAAATGAGTTCGTACACAGTTTCATACATAACTATCCATGACTTAAAAAGTCTATGACTTTAAAAACATTTAAAAAAGAAAAATTTGTTGGATGAAATAAAGAATACAATCAACGATTGAACTGAAAAAAGATTTTACAAACGGCTTTGAAAAGTCATTTTTGACTTGTTGGATTGAAAAAGAAACAACTTAAAAAGACATATTTTGGTGGATGGAATGGTAAACACAACCGAGGACTAAACAATGTCACATAAGTTATGAATTGTAATCTAGTTTTACAGAGAAAACAACGGCTGAGAAAAAGTCAAGGGACAATGACTATAAAGAATAAAGAGTCTACTTGACCAAAAGGTTTAGAACTTTTTAGACAAATTCTGTAATAAATGCAAATGCCCACCGGCTAAAATAAATCTTAAGACGATGATTAAAAAGAAATTACTTGGCAAAGGTTGGATGGATTTTAGACTTATTGAATGATAAAAACAACCAACGATAAAATCAACCAACGATAAAATCTAAAGCAAGAGAAATTTGGTGGATGGAAGAAAGAGTATGATCTCAAAGGTTTAAAAGTCGAATACAAATTCTTTATTTCAGTACCCACGGCTTAGTAAAGTTGTACGTATAAACATATACTTAAGAATGAAAAAATGAGTTGATTTCGGATTGTTGGATGCAATAAAGAAAAGAACAAACGACTAAAACTTCATTACCCACGGCTTAGAAAATTTCAAAGACAAAAACTATGAATGGAGAATACTATCAAGGCTTAGAAAAATCTCAACACAATGATTCAAAAAAAATACTTGGCAAAGGCTCGATGGATTTTAGACAACGACTCGGTAGAAGACATATCTCAGCCTCAGCGGGCATGGGTCCCTGTTAAAAATGGTACATAGACCAAGAGAAGTAGTCTTACTACAATTTCCATAAGTGACTCGGACATATGACGTCAAAGTGTTACCACCTGAAAGAGCTCCTCTACGCAAAATTCGAAAAAGAGAAGTGAAAATCGTCGATCTCGAGCAATGTTCGAAGCAGGGAGACCGCTCCGGGATAGACTTATCAATTGCGTGGAAGACCCGAAGAAACTCGCAGGCCAGAAGAAGATCCCCCCACGGAAGCGCACTTGGCACGATGGAGACGTGTTGTCATCGCCACCCTGCCAAACAATCATGATCATGGGCGGATTGCCCATATCTAACGACTCGGTGCGGTTAATCAAAAGTTACGAATGAGAAGCCCACACACCTAAACCTCGAACCGTACATGGACATCACACTTTGAGTGTGACGCACGTCCGCGATGCCTTGCATGACGAAGTGATTACCTTCACAGGCGCCGACGCCGAAGACTTGCACCAGCCACACATCGACTCCCGATACTCAAACTTCGAGTCGCAAATTGCAACGTCACCCGAGTCCTAGTCGACACAGGCATCATAGTCGACCTGATCTTTAAGAAGGCTTGGGACAAGTTAGCCCTTCCGGACACCGACATGGAATTCACGAAAATGGCATAACCACTCGATGCTGCCTTTTGGCACAGTAAAACTGCCTGTTCTTGTAGATACCATGGTAAAATTTCTCGTAGTTGACAGGCCGACCATCTACAATATAATATTCGGCACATTGTGGATCCACTATGTGAAGGCGGGTGAGACATCTTCACCCTCCGCGATAGCCAATGAATGGCCCAAACGTGTTTTATTGCTTAACACAAATTACAAAAATTCAAAGGTCAAGCATATATGAACACAAGCGAGGCAGTCAATCAAGTTAGTCTTGATCCGCACAACCCAAAGCGGCGCGTGGGCATCAGCGTTAGACTCCCTCCCAATCACATTCAAAGTCGAGATGATCATTTATACAAAGCAACATTACCACGTTCACATTGTGTATCAAACACATGCCAGGCATCAACCCATATATAACCAGCAACGAACTCAACATTAACCTTACTTACAAGCTGATTAATTAGAAGAGGCGTAAACTTGGCTCGGAGCGCGTTTGCAGTCACTGACAAAGACAAACGATTAACCGAAGTCGGTTTTATAACAAAAGTGACATACCTCATATTGTTGGTCAGCCCCGTTATCGTTAACCAACCAGGAGAAAGCCGCTTTCATCACTGATTGTGACACCTATAGCTTCAAAGTCATGCCCTTCAAATTCAAAAATGTCGGGGTAACCTATCAACGACTCGTCAATAAGATGTTCGCCGACGAGCTTGGTCGAACAATGGAGGTATATATCGACGACATGCTTGTCATATTCACAAAAGTTAAGGACCACATCGACGACATCACGTACCAAATGGAGCGTAATCGTACAAAGTGCACGTTCACCGTGAATTTCGCAGTGTTTCTCGGGTACATTGTCACTAAACTCAGAATCGAAGCCAATCCCAAGAAAATAACCGCAATCCTCGACCTCCCATTTCCAAAAAGCTCATGCGTAGTACAATGATTAAAGGGCCAAATAGCCACCCTTAATCGCTTCATCTCCCGATCCATGGACAAATATCTGCTCTTCTACTAGCTTTTCCACGGCAACAAGCGTTTCCTCTGTGATGAAAAGTGTGAAGAAGCGTTTCAATAACTAAAGCGTACCTTTCCACGGCGTATGTCCTAGTAAAAAAAAAACGGCTAACCAGTTCAGCAATCAGTGGGGTTCTTGTAAAGGAAGACTGGGGCGAACATCGCCTTTTCTTCTACACTAGCAAAGTTTTGGATGGTGCAGAAATGCGACACACGGAAACCGAGAAGTTAACATTCGTTGTAATCATTGTACATACTTTCAATCACCGTACATTTGCGGTAATCACCGTAGTTAGCATTCGCGGTAATGAATCACATAGCAAAAATTGCATCCATGCTTTCTATCCCATACCATCGTTCTCCTCACGAATCATCCGCTGCACACCATCCTATATAGTCCCAACTAATTTGACCGAACGATAAAGTAGAGAATCGAGCTTCGCAGTTACAACATTGATTACAGAGGGTGAACCAGCGCGAAATCCCAAGTACTAGTTGACTTTGTCATTGAACTCTCTCTTCAACAAAAGGACGACCGTCGTCTTGAGCAGGCCAATAAATGGACCATTTTTGCATATGGCGTAGTATCCCACCACGACTCGGAAGTCGGAGTCATGCTTGAATCACCAACTAGTGAAATACTTGAACAGTCCTTCCGACTCGCCTTCCCTGCATCCAACAACGATGTGGAGTAAGAAGCCCTCCTCGCTGGACTACGCCTTGCAAAGGTACTTGACGTGTAACATATTATGGCATTTGTTAATTCTCAGCTCGTCGTTAACCAATAAAGTGGTCAATACGAGGCGAAATGCAAAGGCATAGATGTATACATGAAGATCGTCAAAACAGTAGTAGACGAGTTCACCACCTTTGACCTTGTAAAGATCTCACCCATGAAGAACACCTATGTCGTCGCCCTAGACAAGCTGGTTTCCACATCATAACTGGTCTAGCGATGAGTCATCCTGTAGAGTATATTAAAAGTTTGAGTATCGGACTGACAAAATGACAATGCCTCGCTATAGGTGATGCTAAATCGGATGTCCCGAATAACGAATTCACAAGCTCGCTAAACAACCCGTAAGTTGATAAAGTCGACTAGAGGGATGTGATCATGGCCTACATTGCAGATGACGAAGCACCTGCCGATAGATGGGTGGCTCAATGCCACAAAACAAAATATGCATACTATCTGGAGATGGATGGCAACTTGTATCGGCGAACCGCAAATGACATTATGCTGAGTCGCATCCACGGTGAACGGACACACCGCTTCATGAACAAGGTACACGATGGAACTTGTGGGAACCACTTCGGCGGTTAAAACTCGTTTTGACTAACTATGATCATGATCAATAACTGTGAGCGGTTCACTAAAAAGTGCGAGAATTGCCAACCAACCGAGTAGCTCACCTTGTCGGTAATGTTATACCTGTTTATGCGTTGGGAAATGGACATCATTGGCCCCCTCCCAGCATCTTGGCAAAGTCGTTTCTTTCTCGTCATGACCAATTACGTCACCAAATGGGTCGAAGCTAACTCTTACTCTAGAATTCAAAATTCCAACGTCGAGAAGTTCGTATGGAAAAACATCTGCCACCACGGTCTCCCTTACGAAATCGTCACGGGCAACAGCTTGTAATTTACCTCGGCTAAATTCAAAGGCTTCTGCGCCTAGTGGACGATTCACCTCAGCAAAAGTACGACTCGCAATCCGCAAGGTAATGGACAAGCCGAAGCCACAAACAAGCGCATCATCGGCAACATCAAAAAGCGCCTCGACAAAAAGAAGGATGTTGGTCTGACGAGCTCGACAACGTCCTATGATCACACCAAACGACACTGAGGAGGTCAATCGGCCGAACACCTTTTTATCTCTTCCACGGTATGGGGGCCATGGCTCCTACGGAGGTAAGCGTCCCAAGTCTACGCCTCAAAGTATTCACCAACGATGAGAACATGAACTGAGAAATCCTCTTTGACAGCCTTGACGTTCTAGAGGACTTCTGCGACAAAGTCCGATTGCGTGTCCAGAAACACCAACAACAATTATCTGGGTACTAAAACAAAAAAGCCAAAGGTTAACGCTTCGAAGAAGACGATAATGTCATGCACAAAGTCCTCAAAAACATCGTTGAGTCGAACGCATGGAAGCTCATCGCCAATTGGGTAGGCCCCTACACAGTCTCCACAATTGTTAAAATCAACGTCTACAAACTCACCACCATAGCCCACGATGCAATATAGAGAAGTTGGAACACCATCAACCTGAAATATTTTTTCTATCAATGTTCATGTAAATCGAACTACGACTAGTTTGATCCTCATTCAGGGTACCTAGGTAACTCTCGAGCACAACTATAATATATATAAACTCTTTTTAACCACTCACCTTGCATCGATAATATAGGATACGCTGAATCCTAATTTTGCACCTAAAATGCCTAAAAGCGGAGCACATCACTCGCATTGACAATATAAGATAAGTCAAACTCTAAGTCTAACCCTAGCGAAGGTACCAAATATCTCAAGGAATGTAGGAAACCTGAACGACCAATAAGTACTTTAAAACAAAGGACGAGTCATATGACGCCGCACTCAAAATAAAATAAAAATGTTACTTGAAAAGTATTCCGGCTTCATCTTGGTACAACATTTAAAAACAAATATACAAAAGCTACATATACTCTACATCCTACTCCTCACCAACGCGTTCCTACGTGCTTTGCTCTCCATCATTCGACACCTCTTCTTCATCGTGGTAAACTTCTTCATTGATTCGGCGATAGCTCCGTGCTCTCCTTGGCCTCCAGCGCACCTTTAGCCTTCAACGCCTCTTCCATATCACAAAGCACCAGGTTGTCCTCCTGCGCGAAAAACGACTCAAGGTCCTTGTCAGCCAAAGCATGCAATGGGATCGTCTTCACATGCGCATCAAACTTGACCTTATCCGCACGAAGCTTGGTGAAAATGCCATCCAGCACAACAACACCGTTGTTGTCCAAGTACTCCACGCAGCCGAGAGTACCATGCGCTTGGCCAACACAAGAGAGGCGGTCCATCGACAATCCGCATGATGGTTAGGTATTCACGTGCATGCTACAACTTAGTGACACATTCCTCCATCTTTCTCTTGTGATGCGCCCTTTCAGCAGTCACCTTACTTGACCATGACTCAAGCGTTCTTTACTCTTTCCAAACTAGTGAGCTGACTTTGGCAGTGCTCTTCGGCTTCTTTCTCCATTTTGTCCAACCGCTCATGCAGCTTTTGAACTTTGCCACCCAGTTAGATCAACTTCCTTATTTCCTTGCCCATGTCAAAGATCGTGTCTATCATCTCGGCCTCAGCGTCACAGGCCCGTTTCTTGTACTGCGCCAAATCCCGCATTAATCCCTCGATATCCCCGCGACAACGACATGCCCCTCGTACCATTCATCGAGCAAGTTTAAATGCTCATAGAACTGCCCCAAGAACCTACGAGATCAGACAAGCACAACAGCAGAAACGAAACATACATTCACCACGACTAGCGCACAAAATATTTTTATTTTTATTTTTCTCAACCAATAAATCATGAGACTACCTCTTACATTTTAATTAGAAAGAATGACTAGAATAGTCCAATAAGATCATGTAATTACTAGAGTACTCTTTTGGCAAGCTTGACATTTTCCAAGTTGAGTAAATTACATGGTATTCTTGGTGTCATTTGTTTATTTTAGAATTGCCATTATGATTTAAATTTTTTTTGTCTAATTTTGGTTT
>WJSH01008340.1:73479-94551 GCA_009757365.2 Lepidium campestre | reverse complement strand
CCCCCCCCCCCCCCCCTTTTGGAGTATGAAGATTTTGAAGACCCAACTTGAATAAGAAATGATCAAATGACCTAGAGCCTTTGTGAGTATATCTGCTAGTTGTTCCTTTGTAGAAACATGCTGAGGTAAAATAACACGTCGCACTATCTCATCACGGATGAAGTGACAATCCTTTTCGATGTGTTTACTACGCTCATGAAACACCGGGTTATTGCTAAAATGTATAGCTGACTGGTTATAACAATGGAGAGACACCGGAGCAGTACAATCAACTCCTAGCGTAGTAAGGAGCTCTCTTAGCCAAAGAATCTCACTCACTGTATCAGCCATAGCTTTGTATTCAGCCTCGGCAGAAGATTGAGATACCGTGTCTTCCACGAGACCGGAGAACCACCTAATTGAATGAACCAAGCTGTGATGGAGCGTCGGGTAAGCAGACAAGCTGCCCAAACTGAATCACACCAAGAAACCAGTCGAAGATCTGTGTTTGCACGCAGCAATATGCCTTGTCCAGGTCGACTCTTTAAGTATCAAATCATTCGCATTGCAGCATCCCAATGTTCGCTGCGAGGAGCATTCATAAATTGTGATAAAATGTGTATAACATATGACAATTCAGGCCTCGTAACACTTAGATAAATTAAACGTCCCACAACACGTCGGTACTGCCTCGGATCCGTGAGTAATGGAGACTCGGATAAGGGGAGTTTGTGATTCTGTTCGATCGAGTGAGAAGTTGGTTTAGCTCCCAATAAACCAGCCTCAGAGATGATGTCAAGTATATACTTTCGTTGGCAAAGATACATACCTTTTGGACTGCGAGCAACTTCGATGCCAAGAAAATATTTGAGGACACCAAGATCCTTCATGTGAAAACAAGCACTCAAGTAGGCTTTGAATTCGTGAATTATTGCCGCTGTACTTCCTGAGATTATCAAGTCATCAACTTAAACAATAACATGTAGAGAACGTTCACTGTGTGTATCATGAAGTGTGAACAAAGAGTAATCAGATCTAGACTGTTCAAATCGATAGTCAAGTAGTGATGATGTCAATTTTGCAAACCAACACCTTCAGGCTTGCTTAAGGCTATATATAGATTTGTGTAGCTTGCAAACTTGAGTTGGATCATCAGTTCGAAAACCCAGAGGAAATTTAATATAAACTTCCTCATCTAAGTCTCCATAAAGAAAAACGTTGTGAACATCCATTTGATGGACCTCCCAATCACGAGACACAACGACTTCTAAGAATGATCTCACAGTAACTATTTTGCAAACTGGTGCAAATGTTTCATTGTAATCCAAGCCCTCGGTTTGGTTATTGCCAAGAACTACTAACCTTGCTTTATAACGCTCAAGCGTACCATCTGATTGGTATTTTATTGTAAAGACCCAATTACAACCCAAATCTGTCTTGCCCGATGGTAATTGTACAACTGCCCATGTACCATTTTCTTCAAGCGCATCTACTTCTCCACGCACTGCATGGCGCCAGTTCTCATCCTTAAAGGCCTCTGCATAATTTTTGGGTATAATTCCAGAGTTAAGTGCAACAAGAAAAGTGAAACACCCTAACTCAAAAACACACAATCCGGATTAGGTTAAGTTCGACCTTGGGTAAGTCAAACACTTAGTCAAATTACGTTCCTTTTTATACTTAATCAATATTCGGGTTCAATTCAAGAAGTAAGCCCAAACAATGCATTTATTGATTCAAATCAGGGTTTTAGTACAATGAAAGTTTGCTAAATAAGCTATTACATCGAATCTAAACCCAAATTCCCCTAGATCCTATCCACCCTTCCTTCATCCGCCTTGGTCTCGCCTTCTAACTTAGCCACTTTCGCGGCCATCTTTCGGTAAATCATCACCTGCATTCATACAGAATGCGTAAGCACAAATATGCTTAGTGAGGTGGTCATTCCGTCCCACCAGGCCAAACTAGAAACGCAATCAGACAATCAATCAATCAATCAATCAAGTCACAGACAGTTCAGAACATACATCATAGAGTTCGTCAAGATCTGCCACCAAGACTACCTGGATTGACCCGAATCAGTCCAAGGCAACAATCAAGTACGAATTAACAGACTTATCAATCAGAACGAACAAACAACACAATCAATCCTAAACCCGCCCAGACTTAATCAGATTTATGCCCAAAAATGTACCCAAAAAGACCCACAGTCACGCACTCACCTTTGCCTTATCGAAATCTGATTTCTGACACCTCTTGTCGTACTTTGCTCAAGTCTGATCGCGCCAAACTCGCCAAATATCGATCTAGGTTGAACTTTTCTCGGATCAAAACTGAATCCTCTCGATCACGGCCGCAGTCTGCTCAGAAAAACACGAGTAATCCGATCAAAAATCGCCTTTCGCCTCTGAAAAACCCTTCTTTCTATACTTAGAGATTTTTCGCCTAGGTTGAAGGTGACGGCGTAATTGTGCAGTATATATAGGCGTTTTGGGCTGGAAACCCTAGTCCATCTAGGCAAACCGATCCAATACGCCGACTCAACAAACCGACCACTTAAATTGAACCGGACGCTTGACCGCAGTACAAGCGGCGCGTACCAACCCTCGGCCAAACCTGCCCGGGCATCTAACAACCCTGTCCGAACATCGACCAACCTTGTATGAACGTCGAGTTTGTCTGAACTCTGACTGAACTGATCCCGACTTTCCCGCGATATTGTCCGAACCGCGACCAAACCGATCAGACTGTCTGAATCCGACCAACTTGACTGAAAATGATAGCCTTATCCGAAAATGATGGACTTGTCCAAAATTTACGGACTTGCTTGATCCAGCTTGGCCCAATTTCCAAACTGCCCAAATTCTTCAACCGGTTCACGAAATAACCCCTTGGTCTTTAGTATATTCCGTTTCAACTTCTCACTTCTACGAACTAATCGAGAGTCACCCGGAAGGTCCCCAGAATGCGGGTGTTACAAAAAGCTTGATGATGAGGAGAAAACTGATCACAATCGATGTAATCATCAATGGGATACTAAGATGAGTCAATAAAATCGTTGTCAGAACCTCTATGTATGATGTTTGTAAGATAGCCTTCTAGCTTCTTTGATGGCTTTTTAGTGCGATAATCTTTCCCAAGTTGTTCAAGTGGAGCTTCAGGAACGAGAACAGGTGGGACTTCCGGCTGGTGTAGATACGATAGGTGGCAGAATCGGTTGAATATCAGGTTTAACAATTGGTGTGAAATTTGATTCTAGTGGCGAAGCAGTTGCAGGTGGAGATGGAGGACTCGCTGGAGTATCCTCTATAGATGTGGGGGTCAAAGGCTCTAAAATAGGAGGTGTAGGCGTGATCAATGGAGGTGTATATGGTGTAAACACTGGTTCATCAAATAAATCATCAAAGGCAGTCGTGGACGAGGGTGATGTATCATTCAGAACTGTTGGAGTTTCAGCATGTGTAGCAGCATAAGGGAACTCACTTTCAAGAAACTGAACATCACGTGACACCGAAATATTTCCAGTTTCCAAATCATAAACTCTGTACCCCTTTTTCCCAGATGGATAACTAAGAAAGATGGATTTATTGCCTCTTGGAGCAAACTTATAATCACCATTATGCTTTTGATTATGTGAATAACACAAGCATCCAAAAACACGCAACTGAGTTAGAGGTGGTGACCGATTATATAAGAGTTCGAATTGAGTTTTACCATTGTGTAGTGTTGTCGGAGTTCGATTGATCAAATAGACGAAAGTAAGAGCACAATAACTCCAGAACTCAACCGGAAGAGCATATTGAAAACGCAACGCCCGAGCAACATTAAGTATATGTCTATGCTTTCTCTCCACTCTACCATTTTACTGAGGAGTGCCAACACAAGACATTTCATGGAGAATGCCTTTCTCATTGAAATATGCAGTAAGACTCATAAATTCAGAGCCATTATCACTTCGAATCTTCTTGATTTGGTATTGAATTGGTGTTCAATCATGGTGATATAATTTTTGATTTTTGTTTTAGTCTCGGTTTTATTTGGCAGCAAATAAATCCAGACAGATTGAGAGTAATCATCGACTATGGTTAAGAAGTATTGTGGGCCACAAATAGAAGTTGTGCGGTAAGGACCCCATTGATCAAGATGAACCAATTCAAAAATTTCAGAAGCTTTATTATTACTTAAAGGAAACGAATCACGAGGTTGCTTGGCTTGAATACAAATGTCACAAGACTTTGAGTCAAAACTATTGTCCTTATTCTTGGAAAAAGAAAATAACGCCATAGTCGAAGATGATGGATGTTCCAAACGCTTATGCCACACAGCCCCATGAAACACCTCTGCCCGTGTTGTCATAGCTGCAGTAGACTCCACACTCCAAAAAAAATATAGTCCTTGTGACTCCTCATTCGCCCCAATCAACATCAACGTGATGCAGTCCTGAATAGTACAAAGTCAGTTAGAAAGCTGAAATATTGAACCACTGTCCTTAGTCAACTGAGACACATAGATGAGATGACATTGTAATCCATCAACAAAGAAGACATTGGCAAGCTGTAGATGAGATTCTAACTGAACTAACCCGCAAGTTCTAGACACAGTAAACCGACCATATGGAAGTTTAATAAAAACAGGTACCATGTCTCTTACATCTGTAAGAAATTGAATATTTTCTGTCATATGATTAGATGCTCCAGTATCAATAATCCATGATTCAGAAAAATACTTACCAGAGAGTCGAGTATTCGAAGTGGAAGGCCTTTCATTCAGCATATGCACCAAAACTTGCCATTGTTGATCATTTAAACCAGTAAAACCCAACCGATCATGATCAACTACAACCGAATTCACAGCAGGGATTGCCGGTCTCGCCACCACATGATTGGCGAGAACTGGTTGACGAGATGAAGGTGTGGCAGGAACAGAGCACATCGTTCATTATTGCGAGCTGCAACTGGTTCAGATCGTGGTCTTTCACCCCACCACTCGGGATACCCAATTTTTCTGAAACAATTGATAGCTAGATGACCTTTTCTTCCACAGCTCGTGCACACATCATTTTTATTTGCCTCTCTCGGATTATGGTTTCGTAAACGAGAAGAAGTCTGAACCGCAAAACTAACTCCTTTATTTCGTTCTTCAAGCAATCGACTTGCTTTCTTAGATTCTTCATCTAGCTGGACAACTTGGTGAGCTTCCTCCATCGTAGGTAGTGGTTCACGTGATAGTAAAGAAGATTTTACAGCCCCAAACAGAGATTCATCAAGACCCATCAGAAATTGGTGAAGTTTATCTTCCTCTTTCTCACGAGCAATTTCTTCCACAATTTTAGCTCCTGGAAATCCGCTAATCCTGTCCATAGTTTGGTTAGACGTCCGTAATACGCCTCAACCGCAGTTTCTTTTTGTTGATAATTTGCCAACTCATTCTTCAAACGTTGAACTCTCTGTCCGTTTTTGATAAAAAAACGTTTATGTATATGATTCCATAAGTCGTGAGCAATTTCATGGTGAGAAAGAGACGTACTTAGATTAGGCGCAACAGTAAGCTTGATTCAAGAAACCACCATGGCATTATTTGCCCACCAATCTTCTAAGTCATCGGAGTCATCATCTAGTTGAGGGATCGATCCATCCACAAAACCAAATTTCTTTCGAGCGCGTAATGCAAGCCTCAGATTCATAGCCCACTCGTCGTAATTAGGTCCACAAAGTTGAGGTTGAGAGATTATGGCTTCAAGATTATCACCAGGAGATAGATCATAGGGATCAATACGACGTCGAGGAATTTCTGGTCGAGGTGTGCCAGTCGTGGCCGAAGTTTCAGTAGGTTGTTCCGCCATAGGAAGAGAACGAAACACACAAAGACAATTTCGAGAGAAAGATAAAAAAATGTAAGGTCAAAGAAAGTAGAGAAAAAATAAGGATCAATAGAGTAGTAGGATCAAAAACAACAACCTAAATTCTTAGGCTATTATTCTGATACCATGTCAAGAAACCTTAGTCTTTGTAAAAGGTTTTCTTCGGATTAACGATCATAAGGCTCAACCTTATGTACAAACGTTTAACCTAATTACAAAACAGAGTAATTAACAAAACTAGTCTAAGAGTATTCTTAATTACATAATCGGTCCTCATAACAATAGATATTGCCCAATATTGTGTCACAGGTTTCGATCAGTCCTGAGGTTATATAAAAAAAAGTGAACATGGACGTGGTAAAAACTTTGGTTAGCACATATAAAGAATCTCATTTGGATAATAAGAGTCTTGCGTATGATGGAAGGAAGAGTGTCTATACTGCTGGTGCTCTTCCCTTTGAATCTAAAGAGTTGTGTTGTATTTCTGAAGGAAACAAGAGCTGATGGTTCTTCTGGGTAATGTCTTGTTAAGATCTTTGCAGATGGGTTTGACTTTTTATTTTTTGTTGAATTTTTTATATAGGAACCGCTCGTTGCATTCATTCTTTGAGTTTTTGGAATCATGACTGTTAATCTTGTTTTACAGGAAGGAGAGACAGTTCAAAGTTGCTATCAAGCTGGCTTCAAGACCTGCTTTTAATCAATATTTGGGTCAGAATCTATGGTGTTCGTTGAACCGAACCACCCGAGTTATCAAACAAATTTTCTTTTTTAAACTCTATCTTTAATAGAATAAAGCTTAAATCTCAAAGACTAACAGAATAAATCTTAAATCTCAAAGATATGTAATTACCAATCATTCAACGTTGCTACTTCTTATGCAATCTCACCAAACCTGTGATTCAAAGAAAAAGAAAAACACATGTCAAGAATGCATGACAAAATCTATTGAAACTTGATATTGCAACATTAATTGTTCTTGGTGTTTCACCTTGTGACATGATTTGCGTTTACTAGAATCATAGATTCTTCTTCCTCCGACTGTAACACCATGATTAGTTTTGCGCTTCGATGGTTTCTCACATTTAATAGTCATAACAACAAGAATTACAGTAAAAAATCGAAATTTGGGAGAAAATTAGAAAGTCTGAAGAAATAAACTAAACGAGAAAAAATATTTAAGAAGAACCCAAAAGCTCAAACAAAGATCAATGAAGCAAATTTCATAGGAAGATTTGAGAGTTGTGTGGCATCTTAAAGATTTTCCCACGCTTCAAATAATCGTAATAAATATTCAAAAAAGGGGAAAATTATTCAAAATTGCCATGTATTTGTCAGTAAGTGGTGTCTTTCCGATTTTCTTATATTTTTCCACCACAGATTTTCTTCTTTTTTCACTGTTTTTTCTATTCATAGTAAAACTCTAATTAGTATACGATTTCAGTTTTAAAGAAATAAAATCTTTGTTTTTGAAAAAAAAGAAATAAAACTTTTGTTTCCCTTTTGTGAATATACAGCATAATGAAATTTTCTTAAAAATTATACATTTTTTTTGATAATGGAAAAATTATACATTTTATTATTGAAAATTTATATAATATTACTATTAAATGAAAAAATAACTTTTTATTTGACTTTCTATATAATAAGAGAAACTATACTATCATCTTAAAAAGTCACATAGTTTTTGCATAATGAAGAAATTTTCTTTCTTAATTAGTATCATACCATCTTATTATACAAAATCAAATAAAAAGAAGTTACCTTTTTCATTTAACCGTAATATTATATAAATTTTGAATGATAAAATGTTTATTTTTTTTAAGAAATTTCATAATGCTAATATATTCACAAAAGGGAAACAAAAAATTTAATTTCTTTTTTTTTTCAAAACCAAAGATTTTATTTATTTAAAACCAAAATCTTATACCAATAGAGCTTTACTATGAATAGAAAAAAACAGTGAAAAAGGAGAAAATCAATGGTGGAAAAAAGTAGAAGAAAATCTGAAAGACACCACTTACTTACAAACACGCAGCAATTTTGAATATTTTCTCTCTTTTTTAAATTTTTATTACGATTATTCGTGTAACTATAGTATTATATAAATTTTCGTTAATTTTTTTTTAAAATATTTTGTTATGCTAATATATTTACGAAAGGAAAATGAAAAATTTTATTTCTATAAAGTCTAAATCTTACATCTATCAGATTCTTAGCATGAATTGAAAATATAGTGAAAAGAGATAAAATCTGTTGTGGAAAAAAATATTCAATATTTGTTCTCTTATTTTTTTGTCAACAATTGAATCGACAAAGTTCAACCCACAACCTAAAGCTCACTGACTAAAATCTCCTTATAATCTACCAAACTTTAGTGGTAGGAGTCGAACCCCTGATGGCTAAATCATTAGCTTGATCATATATCACCAGACTGAAAAGAACTTAGCTTCTTCCCTTATTTTGATTTTTAAAATTTTTTAATACTACAGTTTATTGGAAACTTTTTGCTACATTATTATATAGAATTCAAAATAGGGCATATTTATTAGGACAAAAAAATATACAATTTTAATTTGAGAAATTTTAACAAAGGCCCTTGTTCAAAAATGTCATTTCTCTTTGAAAATGAATCAAAACAAAAAGGTAATTTTGAAAGAGAATTTGGCTCAAGGGACATTTTGAAATTCTCCCTTTTAATTTATTAATTTCTTTTCAAAGATTTCACAAAACTTTTGTTTTTAATGGGTTTCAATATTCATAACAATCAAATTATGAAAATCTTTCAGTCATTAAAATATAAATATAAACGATAAACAACATATATACAATATACATTATACCAATTAATTTAAAGTAATCAATTATCTTCTTATTTATAATTAATTGTATTTTTTATTTAAATACTAATTGATGAAGTAAATAATTATGGCATAGTTGAATTCTGATTTGTGTAAATGGTCACACAAATCACCTTTATCTATACTCAGATTCGAAGAATTTGTGGAACTGAGGAATTCCTCATTTCTTTCATGAACAGTCACCACCTTTATCTATACTCAGATTGGAAAGGAGGAATTCCTCAATTACGTATATCAAAAATATTTTCTCGAAATTGGTCATATGGAGTTAGATGATTTTTATTTCAAACTTGAATTCTATTTATGAAAACTCATAAACTAAATCATAAACACAAAAATCAATCAAATTATAATAACAACAAATAATCTGAGAATATTTAACAAAAAATAACCAAAGATTTATGCAAAAATCTAAAGACTTCAAATGAATGAAAGAAATGTAAAACATTGATTCATTAGCACATACCTTTTGCAAAAGGTTGAAAGGTTGACCCGAAGTCGAGTTCTCGCGATCAAAATCTCCAAAGTTTTTTGGATTCGCTTTCAAAATGATTCTTGTACAACATACGGCGGCGGATATAAACACATAAAGATTATGAAAGAAATCATTTTATAGAACCAGAAAGTTAATCTAGATAACACAATAATAAATAAACCAAACGATGTCGTATAAGATACTAAATCTTTACGATGTCGTTTCATATATTTTCAACTTTTTTTATCTTTTTAATTTTTTTTTAGTTATACAAAACAATCTATATAAAAATAATATAATTGAACGCGTTTTCTCTCTCTCTTTGAGGAAAATTTTTCTGCTCATCTTAACCTAGATCTCCGTCGCTGAGTTGTTTTGGGGCAGTGGTCGGTGGCTCTCTCAACACTGAGACCGACCCTAGTTCTCTATGCTTCCTTTCTGTTGGCTTCAGCTTAGGGCATTTTTCTCGGAGTGTGGTTTCAGATCTAGATGTCAGTGGTGGTTTTCTTATAAGTCTCTTTGGTGGCTCGTGTGGCTCTGGCAATGGTAGTATTCGTCGGTGTCTCAATTCTGTGTGAATGGAAGCGGCACCGTCTAGGTTTCACCATCAAATGACTCACGGATGTTGGCTTTTTTGTACGGTGGTGATGGATCTCCGCCAACTTTCTCCGTTGATGGCCTCCGTACTTTTGAGCTTCTAGGTGATGGCTGCTCTATGTTTGGATTTGATAATCCGATACTCATTTGCCTCTTTGTTATATTTTCCCTTTGTTTTAAAGTGTCTGGTTTAAGTAAATTTCCTTGGATTAGTTTCTCCTCCACTTTTAGGTACCTTGTTTAGATTTGGATGGAGGTTTTGTTCTTCTCCTCCACTTTTAAAATACTTGTCTAGGTTGGATGGAGTTTTTAGTTTGGAAATCCCTTCAAATAGGTAATATGGTTCGAAACCTATATTGATTTGTGTTATGCAGTCATAGATTATCCATTGATCTTAGTACGGGTCTTGGAACTAGTTCATCCGGAATATCTTTGACATAGGTAATCTTTAAGAAAGAGAATCTTCATTTCAAGAGAAAGCCAGATCTTGGTATATCAAGTTATCGCCTCTTGGTTGAAACCCGTCTACGAAATATTGTGCGGGGAACTGTATTGGTGGTTTTTGCAAGATTTGAATCATGGTTGTGTTTGGTGTTTCAATGGATCGATAAAATCTCATCATTTTCTTGTTGTAGGATCAAAAATATCCATTGTTTCTCTTATGCTTTATTTGTGTTCTCTGTTCTTTCTGTAACAACTCTATTCAATACCAATCAGTAAAAAAAAGTGATCTAATTATAGGATAGGGTTAAAACCTCTGTGTATCAAGTTTTTGGCGCCGTTGCTGGGGACCAATTACGTCGCCTTTTGATCTAAGCCTAATTTCTAGTCTAAGATATGTTTTTCTTACATTCTTTCTTTTTGATTTTCTTTTATGATTCAGGTTCATGACCAGAAGAAGTCAAGACTCTGAGAATCTCTTGATCATAGACAATGTAGAACTTGCAAGACTAGAGAGAGAATCGCAGAACACGATCAGCCGTGGCTACAATGAGTAACGCTCAGCTACTGCCGGCTCAGATTGATAATGGTGACCAGCTGGGTCACGAGGATGAAATAAATGCTCCAGACGTTTGCTGTTGAGGAGATGTTGAGGCAGCAACAACGTCAAGAAGCAGAGAAAAACCAGGCGAATAATCAGCGCCAAGAGCAACACCCATCACATCGTGTTATAGGTGCCATGGACACGCCTCATCAGTTCTATGAGAACCGATATGCCATTCGTCCACCATCCCCTCAAAGGCAGGATTACGAGATCAAATTTGGATTGATCAACTTGATCAAGCAGTATCAGTTCCATAGATTACCATATGAGAATCCGATGGACCACATTGAGTCATATGAGGAGACATGTAGCACCACCAGCTCGAATGGAGTCCCTGCGGACTACATTAAGTGCAAGTTGTTTCACTTCTCTCTTGCTGACAAGGCACTGAGATGGCTGAGATCCCTTGAGCATGGATCACTGCAGACTTGGGATGAGACTAGAGCGACATTCTTGGATCACTTCTACACTAAGTCCAAGACAGCTGCGCTGAGAGGCAAGATCACTACATTCCAGTAGAGATTTAGAGAATACATGAGAGACTGTCCTCATCATGGATACAGTGAAGAGCAAATTCTCAACATACTCTACGGGAGAGTTGATCGAGATCACAAGAATTCCCTCAATGCAGCTAGTAATGGGGACTTCATGACGAAGACTGTTGAAGAAGCTTATACACTCATCGAGAATTTGGCTTCCAGCTCTAGTGTTAGCTGTCCAGAGTACAATCGTGAGGTGCGAGTTAATAGTCTTGAGACTAAGAGGATGGATGAGCTAAATGCCAAGATAAACATGTTGTTGAAGGTGCACCTTCGTGGAGTACAACAATGTGAAGAGTCAGAGGAGTTTGTTTTTGCTGATGAATTCCAAGAAAATTTTGAAGAGCAACATGATGTCAACTATGTCACTGGACAGAAGTTCAACCAGAACAGAGGATACAATCTGAGTAATCTTTCCTACCGAAGCAGTAATGTTGAAAACCCGCAGGATCAGGTTTATCCACAGTAGGGAGGAGTTCAGGTTTCACAGTTTCAGGGCAAGACATTCGTGCCATATCAAGGGCAGAAAAACTTCAACCAGGGTATTCAGAAGAAGCATTTCGTGCAAAACTCAGGCTCATGAAGTTTTCAGAAACCTCCTCTAATTCAGCAATTTCAGCAATCTGCAAGCTCTTCAAGTAGCTCGCAAGATAAGCTTGAGGCTTTGATGCAACAAGTTCTACATAATGAGAGTAAAGCTTCCCATGAGATCAAGGAAACAACTCGAGAAATCAATGCTAAAGTCGATAGCATGTACCACGACATGAACAACAAGTATGAATCAGTCTGCAATCATGTGAAGAAGGTGGACTCTCAAGTTTCTCAAACTGCAGAGGCAATTTAGAGACCTCAAGGTACTCTACCAGGTAGAGCGGAGAAGAATCCCAAGGAATCTTGCCACACCATCACACTAAGGAGTGGTAGAGAGCTTGAGCCGACAACTACCAGAAATGCAGCCAATGACGTGGTCATAGATCTTGAGGATGATGATGTCACAACTGAACCAGTTAGAGAAGAATCTCATCCAGAAGCTCCTGCAGACACACCACTAGTTGTTGTTGAGAGAGTCTATATGCCTAAGGTCCCTTACCCTCGACCGCCAAGGAAGTCACAAAAAGATTTGGAGGAAGCCAAGTGTAAAACTATGCTTCAAGATCTAACTGTTAAATTACCTCTTGTTGATGCAGTGCAGATGGTCCCTTGTCTAAAGAGCTATATTAAGAAACTATTGGCAAACAAGGTTTATGGGGACGAGAAGGTTATGATGCTAAACAAGGATTGCAGTGCCATACTTCAAAACAAGCGGATCAAAAAGGAAGGAGATCCAGGTAAGTTCGTCCTTTCTGTCTGAATAGGATTGTTGACGTTTGCTTGTTCACTTTGTGATTTAGGATCAAGTGTCAACCTGATGCCGTATTCAGTTGCAAAACGCCTTGGTTTCACCGAGTTCAAGCAGACAAAGATTTCTTTAGTTTTTGCGGATCGTTCGGTTAAGCTTCCTGTAGGTATTTTGGAGGATCTTAACGTGATGATCGGCAATGTTAATATACCAGCTGACTTTATTGTGCTCGAGTTGGAAGATGAACCGAAAGACCCGCTGATATTGGAAAGGAACTTCCTGAAGACAGTAGGTGCCATAATAGATGTGAAGAGAGGACGAATAGACCTTAACCTGGGGACATCATTATGAAGTTCCATATGGATAAGATGCTGAAGAGACCTACGCTTGATGGACAGACTTTCATAGTCAATGACTCAGAAGAATTAGCTGATGATATGGCAGAGGAAATTCTTACAAATGATCCTCTGGAGATCGCATTGACGAAAGCCGCAGACGAAGAGGGGTACTTGGATGACGATACAACCAGGTACGCGAGAATGCTTGACTCTAGTAAACAAGTAGAGAAAATGGTTTCTTTTGTTTCACTTGATGCAGATACTTTAGCACCACTGAAGAAGCACTCTACACCGAAGGATAACCCTTGGAGCGAGCTGAAAGCTCCAAAGGTAGAGCTGAAAACGCTACCAGCAGGTCTCAGGTACGCGTTCCTTGGACCAAATTCCACCTATCATGTGATCATTAATGCTGATTTGAACAATGTAGATACATCGCTCATGGTTTGTGAACTTCGTAAATACACGCTCGATGACATTACATGTATCTCCCCTGACCTTTGCATGCATATGATACATCTGGAAGATGAATCTATGAATTCTATAGAACATCAGAGACGGTTAAACCTGAATCTGAAAGATGTTGTAAAGAAGGAGATAATAAAACTTCTGGAAGCTGGTATAATTTATGCAATTTCTGATAGTACTTGGATCAGTCCTGTGCATGTAGTCCCTAAAAAAAATGGTGTCACTGTAATTAAAAATGATAAGAATTAGTTAATCCCGACTAGGACGATTACTGGGCATAGGATGTGCATAGATTACAGGAAATTGAATGCTGCAACTCGGAAAAATCACTTTCCTTTACCATTTATTGATCAAATGCTTGAGAGATTAGCTAATCATCCTTACTATTGTTTCTTAGATGGTTATTTAGGATTCTTTAAGATTCCTATTCACCCCGATGATCAAGAAAATACGACATTAACTTGTCCCTATAGTACTTTTGCATATCGCAAAATGCCATTTGGATTATATAATGCCCTAACGACATTCCAAAGATGCATGATGTATATTTTTACTAATTTAATTGAGGACATAATAGAAGTGTTTATGGATGACTTTTCTGTCTATGGATCTTATTTCTCTATTTGTCTATCTAACCTTTGCATGGTTCCAGTGATGTGAAGATAAGCATCTGGTTTTGAACTGGGATAAATGCCACTTCATGGTGAGAGATGACATCGTTCTTGGCCACAAGATTTCAGAAAAGGGTATCGAAGTGGATAAAGCAAAGATCGAGGTGATGACGAGTCTTCAGCCTCTAGATTTAGTAAAGGGGATCAGAAGCTTCCTGGGACATGCGGGTTTCTACATGAGGTTTATCAAGGACTTCTCCAAGATAGCTAGGCTCTTAACACAGTTGTTGTGTAAGGATGTGAAGTTTGAGTTCAATAATACATGTTTAGAGGCTTTTCTCACGATCAAAGGAGCCCTTGTTAGCGCTCCAATAGTTCAGCCGCCAGACTGGGATTTGCCTTTTGAGGTGATGTGTCACGCCAGTGATTATGCAGTAGGCGCTGTTCCGGGACAGAGGAAGGATAAGAAGCTACATATCATTTACTATGCGAGCAAGACTATGGATAAAGCACAGTGAAAGTATGCTACTACGGAGAAGGAGCTGCTCGCAATTGTGTTTGCTTTTGAGAAGTTTCAATCATATCTGGTAGGTTCTAAGGGGATTGTGCGCACAGACCACGCTGCACTAAAGTATCTTCTCACCAAGAAGGACGCAAAACCGAGATTACGAAGGTGGATTCTCTTTCTTCAGGAGTTTGATCTCGAGATTAAGGACAAGAAAGGTATAGAAAATGGAGTTGCAGACCATTTATCTAGACTCCGCATAGCGGACGAAGTACCACTAAATGACAACTTATCAGAGGAGCACGTCTACGCCATTTATGAGAGAGTCATGACAGCTACTATACTTCTATCCGGAACAGCCAACCTAAACCTGTTTCCAAAAACCTCCGAGTTCTCCTTGGTTTGCAGACATAGCCAACTACTTAGCTGCTGAGCTAGAGCCTGGCATATTCTATGGCTACAATAAGAAGAAGTTTCTCCGTGATATCCGCCATTACATCTGGGATGACCCCTACTTGTTCAAGCAATGCTCAGATGGTATGTTCAGACGATGCATTCCAAAGGATGAAATCCAAGGAGTACTCTCATTGCCACAGTTCAGCTTACGCATGGCACTTTGGAGCTTCTAAGATTGTGTCTAAGGTTCTACAAGCAGGATTTTGGTGGCCTACGATGTTTCGTGACGCTTACAGATTTGTTTCGCGATGTGATTCCTACAAGAGGCAAGGAAATATCAGCAAGAGGAATGAGATGCCTCGGAATTTCATTTCGGAAGTTGAGGTATTTGATGTATGGGGAATTGACTTTATGAGACTGTTTCCATTGTCTTTTGGGAACCAATACATCTTGGTAGCTATTGACTATGTGTCAAAGTGGGTTGAGGCGCTGGCCAGCCCCATAAACGATGTTAAGGTGGTCTCTAAGATGTTCAAGAAGATCATTTTCCCCAGGTTCGGAGTCCCATGAATAGTAATAAGTGATGGCGGTTCTCATTTCATCAACAAAACGCTTGAGAATTTGTTGAAGAAGTATGGAATCAAGCATAAGGTTACTACACCTTATCACCCTCAGACTAGCGGACAAGTTGAAGTTTCCAACAAAGAAATCAAGGGCATTCTACAGAAAACAGTCAACACAACAAGGAAAGACTGGGCAATCAAGCTAGATGATGCATTATGGGCATACATGACTGCGTACAAGACACCCCTAGGCACAATTCCTTTTCATCTCGTTTATGGCAAATCATGCCATCTTCTGGTCGAGTTAGAATTCAAGGCAACATGGGCAGTGAAATTTCTAAACTATAACATCAAACCTGCAGCTGAGAGACGAACTATACAACTACTAGAACTGGAAGAAATACACCATAGAGCTTATGAGAGCTCCAGGATTTACAAAGAGTGAACTAAGGCCTACCATGACAAGAGAATTCTTCAGAGAAACTTCACTGCGAATGATAAGGTTTTATTGTTTAACTCATGCTTAAAACTGTTTCCATGAAATTTGAAATATAGGTGGTTTGGTCCCTTCACGATCAAGGAAGTACGACCCTATGAAGCTGTAGTGTTGCTGGGCAATACGGGAAATGAATTTGTGGTGAACAGGCAACGCCTTAAACCATACCTCGCAGATACTATTGTCACTGAGGGTGAAACCATTCCTCTTGGTGATCCTCCAGCTGCTTAAGGGAGTAAACAAGGTCGAGCTTGAGACTTTAAACAAGCGCACTTGGGAGGCATTCCCATGTTTATCCTTGTGAATATTGATTATGTTTTTGTTTATCTATTTTATTTCTTTTGCTTTTTGACTATCATTTAGTGTGGGATCGGTCCAGTCTTTAAGATCGATCGGTCTAGTTGTGAAGCAAAATGCGGAAGATAAACAACCTGATCGTTCTCCTGGGAATGATCAGTCGAAGGAGGAAATCTCAACAGAGAAGTTGGAACGCTCGATCCAATCTTTGGGACAGATCGGTCTCAGAGAACTGACTCGCGATAATAAGGTAAGGGATCGATCGGTCCAATATTAGACCGATCAATCCAATGGCCCATGTATGTTTCCGACTCCCGATTTTGGCCTAATTCGAATTTTAACTCCGATCACATCCAGTTTAGGGCCGAGAATGGACAAAATTTAGGGCCGAGAATGGAGGAAATTTAGGGCCCATGACTTAACCTAAGCTCATGCTTCCTTCCTCTTTACGCTTTAAAACCCTTTAGCCTCTAACTCTTTCTCTTTCAATTGCTCTCTATTGTTTCACTTTGAATCCGAAATTGCCTCTTGAATTAGCTAACTCTTGTTGAATTCTCTGTTTCATTCAAGCTTTATCATCAAGACAGAAGGTACAAGCATCACTTATCAATTTCTCATTGATTTCTCTCAATTTCAATTCTTCATGGGTTATTGAATTAGAGACTTTTGACATGTGTAATTGCTTGTTTTGAGTTAGTTAATGGTTGGGGTAGAGGGCTTGATCAGTAATTTGCATAAAACAATGGTGAATTATGAAAATTTCATTGAGTTTTGAGAGGGTGATGAATAGTAACGAAAATTAAAAAACTTAGGAGAATTCTGGAAATCCTTTGGTTTAATGCCTTGTTTGAACAACATTGAGATTCTATTTGCTGAGATATTGATTTATGAGATTCCCTTGAGTATTTGCAATTCGTTTTGTGCACTCTATCTCAATATCTAACTTCCTACTTGAGAATTTGTATCTAGGTATAATGTCCCGCACAAGAAGCATGACTCAACGTTTTGGATCTTCAGATACTGAACAGGACTATTCTTCACCTTCAAAGAAATCGATGCTGGGAGCACCACTTTCAGAAATGATGACGGAAGCAGAGCATGCCGATTTCATCAACCTCCAAGACGTAACCTTTATGCCAACACGGTTCTTGAATGAGGGCATCTTACACGAGATGAGGATACATGAGGACATGCTTACTTTACTTAGTGACATAGGGCTTGCTAGATTTGCAAGGGTTAAGAGCTCCATCTATCCAAACCCAGCCCGAGAGTTCTTTGCAACTGTTCGACTAGAACGCGCGAGAGGGCGAACCCACAAAGCTGGCGATGATACCCTACATTTCAAGATGAACAAAGTTGCTTATGAGATCACAGTATATGAAGTCTGCGTGGCTTTTGGGTTTAACATATCTCCTGCAAGTACCAAATTTGAGTCATTCGACAATTCAGATGAGTTATGGGACATGATATCTGCTAAGGATGTCTACAATAGACCACGTAGCGCTGCCATTCATAACCCTGCAATCTGCATAGTGGCAAACTTCCTAGCCAACACCCTCTTTGCGCGCCACAACACTTTGACAGTGAAGAAAGACGAGTTGTGCTTACTTTTTCAGGGATTAAAACGCACTCTTCTCGACATTGATGGTCGCCGCTTCTATGATCTTCTAGGCAATGATGTTAACCTTGGTTGGATGTTGTCTAATGAGCTCACAAAGATCAGAACATGGGTGAAAATTCCAGATGAACATCAGTGTTACATGGCTGGTCTAATTTTCTCGATTTTGCAGTATGTCGGTGTCCTATTGGAGCCCTACGAAGAGGATGCGCACATGAACACCATGGACAAGGGGCATCTTGTGCGTTGCAGCATCCTCACCAGAAAACCTGACGAACTTGTCTACATCTTCTATGACAGAGAGGGAACAAGGCGCAAACTTACACTCCCTTCGCTGGAACATACATCACTACACACTCAGCACAACCACTACTTCCCATACCTTGGACTTGCTGTAGGCCCACCTCCAGACAAGCCCTCACTGTTAGCAATGCCTTGTTATGACGATGACACCTGGGCCCTGCCGAACCTGAGGAGGCACCCACATACACATCATCAAAGGCTAATTGCGGCTGCCTACATGTTTCAACAATAAATGAACCGCTTTGCGCGAAAACAGATTGCCAAACTCATAATGAAACTGTGGAGAATGCCAAGATATGTGTCTAGTGACGCACTCACTGATGAAAGTGAAGAATCCGACCCCGACGATCAAGAGGAGTTTTACTCTTCTGATATCTCCACTCCTTAGAGGTAACATATCACCACCTTTGTACATATGCATCATTTTTTGTTTCTTTTGTGTCTTCTCTTCTTCGGACTTTCTTTCACCGGAACGGTGCAAATTAAGTTTGGGGGAGGAAAATTGTTACTAACCACATTTTCCTTTCTTTTGTTTTGATTTTTGAGTCATTTTCTTGAGTCAATTTTTCTTTTTAGGGATTTTATTGAGTCAAATACATGCAGCGAACCATGATTTTTCAAAGAATAACCACGTTTTCAAGGATTTAAGTGACCATTGATCCGAGCTTGACAGACTTCAAAGATTATTGGAAAACCTAGAGATTCTGCAGCTTCCCAACAGCACCCATGTCTCGTCGAGCTTCTAGAGGATCCAATGCCGATTTCGCACCTAACCTGACTTTATCCTCTTGTCTTGGGGCTTGGAAATACATTGGATCGAGTTCTTCTCTCAGTTCTGAAGGACTTATCTGTGTGAGTGTGATCCCCCTCTCTTAACCTTTCAAGTTAATGCATGCTTAAAAACATGATGACTAGAGCCCTATGATCGAAACAACTGAAAATATGAGATGATTTTCTTTGAAGTAAAGGGATAGGAAATTTTCCTGCGACCTTATTATTTTACTTTGAGAAATGATCACGCAAAGGTGAAAGCAAGGCCTAGGAAAATTTCCCGTGATGCCATTATCCGCTTTGCCTTTGAATTACCAATGGGCAACCCATAGAAAAAAATAAAATGATACTCTAGAAGAGTATGGAGAAATCGGTTGCCAAGGTGGAAGAATGAGAGGAAAAGGGTCACCAGGAAGATAGTCTGTATGTTCATGTTGTGACTGAAAGAGAACCCAAGTGTTTAATGATTGATATTCCCTCGATGAGACTGCACCTAGTATACATGAGATCGGTATTGGCGAATTCAGAGGTCTTGATTGGGACTATAGAGTTCTGCCTGTGACAGTTGCAAGGTCTGAGGGAAGTACAATGTGGTCTCGAATTTGTCAAGTAAGTTTTCATGTGGCTTACTAAAATTTCTGGTTATGTGGTATTCTGATGACAAAATGAGTTCACCATGTTTTTCAAAACCTTTCTTTCATTCTTTGTCTTTCTGTTTGCTTGAGAACAAGCGAAAGGCAAGTCTGGGGGAATTGATATACATGTATTTTGGCTTGATTTTATATATATTTTTGTATTGGTTTAGGTACTTAGGATTCATTTATTCTCATATTTTGACTAATATCTTGCATTTTAGAGTCCTAAAAGTGTTGTGTCGCATTCTTGCATGTTTGAGTCATTTTTAGGTGATTTGGAGGTTACTTGGAAGCTTGGAGTGTCGGAGGCAGAAATAAGAGGAAGAGCTGCGAAGAACGAGTAAAAAACGGAGATCGATCGGTCCCATATTTAGGACCGATCGATCCCGATGTGTTGAAGCTTTTTCCATAAACGATTTTATTCAGTTGGGCCGAATTGTTTGAGGCCTAACTCATTTTGAAGGATCAGAAAACCCTAAGAATAAAACCAGAGAGCAACCACACTGCTCTAGATTGCTTCTTTTTGTCATTTTCGTTTTTCATTTCACAGACACTTGTTCTTCATCTTTTTCTTACTTTTGTTGGACAATTTTTCTTCTTCCTGGATCATCATTGTATTCTACATTGGAAAAAGTTTTTCTGAATCCTATTATATCTATTCAGTTTCAGTTATTCATGTTTTGCTCAATTGCTATTTGCTTGTGTTTGTGTTGATTCCATTATGTGTGAGTAGTTCTCAATCAAGTTTAGGGTTTTCTAGGGATTGATGAATGAATGAATGTAAGCTAGATATGGACTATCTTAAGGCTCTTCACCTTCTGTAATTTTAATGTATGAGCTGAAATTGGCCAATTAGCTCTTGATCTCTAGGTTGTTAATGCACAAAAAGTGATAGTTTAATAACCTAAAAATTATTTGTGAGCAATTGTCCTTGGACTAGGGAAGTAGATCCAATGCAAATTTATGAACATATCAAACCTGATCATAATGCTTGTCTAGGACTTTTAGGATCAACGAAAGTTAGGATTATATGTTGTTAAATAAAGTAGTTGATGGCACATAAGTGGATTAGCTATAGACTATGCCCTTTGAGTTTAAGACGGTTTTAATTGTTCCCTGAATAATGCTTAAATTCATCATTCTGATTTCCCTGAACTTGGTATTTTTAATCTATTGAATTTAATCTTATTAATTGCTTTTGTCACTTGATAATCACAACATCTCGATTTGTCTTAGCTTGATTGCTAATTGAATATGTTGATAGTGCGACTCTTGGTCTCTGTGGATTCGATCATTAGATATATTACTTTGATTGTTGTGCACTTGCAGTAGGAAATTGATAGGGTTAAAATCTTTGTGTATCAAAATCTCAAAGGCTA
>WJSH01008340.1:44722-63218 GCA_009757365.2 Lepidium campestre | reverse complement strand
CCAAGAAAAAGAGAAATAAAATATTTTGTTTCCCTTTTGTGAATATATTAGCATAACAAAATATTTTTACCAAATTTACTTTTATTGAAAATTTATATTTTGAATATTTTCTACCTTTTTTGAAAATAGCATAGTATAGTTTTCAATAGTATAGTTTCTCCTATTGAAAAATAACTTTTTAATTTAACTTTGTATTATAGGATAAACCATATTATCATTTTTAACGTCACATAGTTTTTGCATAATATTAACATTTTCTTTCTTAATTAATACTCTATCATCTTATTATACAAAGTCAAATAAAAAAGTTACATTTTTTCATGTAACTATAGTATTATATAAGCTTTCATTAAAATTTTATTTTAAAAATATTTTGTTATGCTAATATATTTACTAAAGGGAAATAAAATATTTTATTTCAATAAAGTTTACATCTTACATCAATAAGAATCTTACTATGAACAGGAAAAAGTGAAAATGATAAAATCTGTTGTGGGAAAAAATTTAAAAAAAAAAATTTCAATACTTGTCCCCTTGAATTGATTTTAAAATTTTTTAATACTATTGCTATATTTTTATATAGAATTAAAAATAGAGCATATTTATTAAGACTATTAAAAAACCACACAATTCAAATTTCTTTTTAAAGATACCACAAAACTTTTATTTTATGAATTATACTTATTATACATATATGTAAAAGAAAAAAAAATAATTTAGAAGTAGATCCAAATAGGATCTAGCAATCCTCAGTTTGTTTTTCCAACATAACTCATTCATTCAAAATAAAAGAAAAGAAAGTCAATGACTTGTCACATTGTTTACATAAGATGGATTTCTCGATGACCCTCTAACAATCGTGATACTTTGGGTCTAAATAGTAACAACATGCTGAATGTATAATTTGACAGCATTTTTTATATTTTTCTTATAGAATATAACAGAATAATTTAAGCATTGTTATTTTAGTGGATTTAGAAATCTGGCTAAATTTTGCTGGAATTTAATATATTAGCTTAGTAACAAAATAAGTGATATTGCGACCTATAATCAGATCGTGGAACTGTGTAATTCCTCAATTCATTCTTGACCGGTTACTACTTTGATCTATAATCAGATTGGATCTTAGACAGTTTTTCAACCTCAAAAAATTATGTGTATTAAAAAAATTTATGTTAGATGATTTTTGTTCCAAACTTGAATTCTATTGACTATGAAAATTCATAAACTAAATCATAAACACATAAACAAATTAAATAATAACAATAATAATAACAACAACAACAGGCAATCTGATAATATTTAACTAAAATCAACCAAATATTTATGCAAATATTTAAAGACTTCGTATGAATGAAAGAAATGTGAAAGATTGATTCATTAGTATGTACCTTTTGCAAAAGGTTGAACCGAAGTCGGATTCTCGCGATCAAAATCTCACAAAATGTCTTTGAATATTTTTACAAAATGATTGATCTGCAACATGCGGCAGATATAAACACATAAAGCTTGGGAAATATATCATTTTATAGAATCAGAAAGTTAACCTACATTACACACAAAAAAAACCAAACGATCTCGTATAAAATATTAAATTTTTACGACGTCGTTTAGTATATTTTCAATCTTTTTGTCATTTCAATTTACTTTTTCGTTATACAAAAGAATCTATTAAAATTGTATAAAAATTATCTAATTATAGGACATTGTTTAGCATAAAATCAATCTTTGTGTCTCCTAAATAATTTTTAGCTCTACAAAAGGATCTATACAACGATGTGTAAAAGTTTATCTAACCCCGATACTTTAGTATCTTGTATGATATCTTGTATGATATATTACTCACAAACTTTCACCTTAAGCTTTCCTAGCTTCTATTGTAAATAAACCACAAAATAAAACAAAACAAAGAAAACTTAATGTCAAATTCTCATTTTTAAAATGCATATTATCATACCTTTGAATCTTCATGAAATTTGGAGAGAGAAACAAATTAAAGCTTTGGGAAGTATTTTTGATAAAATGGTTAAATGTTCACCTCTATAACATTTTCATCAGAGGTCGACTTTCAGTAGTCGCGTAACCTCCTATGATAAAAATTAAAATTTGAGTTATTGATCAATATGTAGATTTTTTACATGGGCAATTAATTATATGTTCTTTACATGACCCCAAAGAAACAATATGGGTTGCACAATGTTTTATTGTTATGAGTTCGGATTCATATCTATTTAATGGCAATAGTTATAATAAATGGGATCACTAAAATACAAGACGAAACATGGGATATATCTTGTAAAACAAACTACACTAGATTGTGAAAAGCAAATCCGTTACTTTAAACAAGTACACAACACTCAACACTGATAGACTTATCGATCAAACCACAAACTGATCTAATTCACAACAACGGTATTACTCAAAGCATCAAAATGAATCTCATTCATATATCATAATTTTTTTATTTTTTTTTTGTAAATGCATTCATATATCATAATTAATGTGTTATAATTTGAATCTTATAATAATGTATGTACTATATATTCTATCATATATTCGAGTACATATGTAAATCTTTATCTACCATATGTTGAAGATTACAAGGAGATCGATGAGATGGAGCAAAACCAACTTTAGATATTGGTCTATGTGAAAGTGCGAGAACTCTAAAATAAAAATCCGGAAGTTCATGCTCACAAGAACTTTCTTACAACAATAGCACTATAAGTCTTTTAGATAGTATTAACTCACCCCGGAGAAAACTAGGTATTCTAGTGGAAAACTCGAATTCTGCCAACAAAATGCTATTAAAGTGACTCCAAGTGGTAGTCCATGTAGCATATCGAAGTGGTGTTCCAAAATAGGCTGATTCTATGCTTCTCTCAATCAATTCAAGATATATTACAAAGGCTTTATGCGCAGGTTTTAGGCATATACAAAATGTGGATCATTCCAAAGAGAGAGACTTTGACTACATTAATTCTTTCTCTTTTATTTTGTGTAACACCATTTATATATTGTAAGACATTTTTCTTTGAGTAGTATATAGTGGATAAACACATTTATATCTCTCCAATTATTGAAATGCTACTTGATTGATAACACTCGTATTCTCTTCATATGTGTCAAGTGAATAAGAAACTATTCTACACTTCTATTCTCTCTCAAACTCGTGCATACTCTTCATTCTCTTCACGTAGTTCTCTCTTATACTTCTCTATTCTCTCATAATCGATTATCTCTAAATCTCTTGGTCACTTATTCTCTCATTCCCATTATCTTCTATTCTCTCTAACTACTTCTGTATATTCCAACATCAACATAGTGTTTTGAGATTAATTTTAACAATTCAGATCCTTTTAAGTTCTGTTGATATGGCTTGGCTTGGGAGACCTTTAGAACTTTTCAGATTCTTGTATACAAATATTATCACTTGTTTCATTTTTATTCAGATTTTTGCTCCTTCAAATCTAATAATCCCATTTCTTGAATCCGTCAAGTTTCCATAAATTCACAGATTTCACCTATCATCGATACACTACTAAACACATCACTCAATCCACCATAGAACCTAATGGCTCAAAACCCTTAGCATAACCAGAACAAACCAGACAAAAACCAAGGTCCAGAGCCATGGGCATTCATGTATTCGGGTTGGTTTCGAGTAAATTCTGTTTGGGTCCAGGTCTTTCGGGTATGAAACTTTTATACCCATTTAATACATGTTTATATATCGGCTCGGATTCTGGTCGGATCACCTCGGGACCGGTCGGTTCGGGTCCATATTTTTAATACCCATTTAAGAACCAAGTACCGGTTCCGGTTCGGGTACAAATTTTACACAATTATTTTCAGTTCCACTATATATTCAGGTATTTCATACCCAAAATAGAATTGTTTACTCGAAAAGTACTCAAATACCCAAATATATCTGAAAGTTATGTAAAAAATTACCTAGAAAATAACGAAGAAACAAAAAAATACACATATACCCGAAATATTTTTCAAAAAAATATCCGAAAATCCCTTATACCTCTACATGAACTGATACCCACAAATATAGACGAAGAGGACCCATCGGGTATTTTTCTCAGTTCTGTGTACTACTCGATACTAGGCCTGAACATATTATCCGAGATCCGAGATCCGATCCGTGATTCGTCCCAAAATTTTGGGTATCCGGATCCGGGTAATAATAACTACGGATCCGCGGGTACGGATCCGGATCTGGATAATAATATTTTCCCTCTAGATATCCGGATCCGATCCGACTTAGAATATTTAGGGTATGATTTCTTATAATATGTATTATTTCTATTAAATAATTTTAAATGTATTAATATGTAGGTTCATTTTAAATTTTTAAATCGAAGTATATAATATTTTTATATTTTTAGGTGTTAATGTTGGAATTTAACATATAAAAATGTTGTTATTCCAAATTTTTAATGATATTGTAATATAAATTATAAGAAAAATTAATATATTTGGTATTTTTTTTGTAAAATATTTCTTTTCTAGTACTTTTTAGTATCATAAATCTACATATTTATGTTCTTACCATAAATTTTCATATCTATATTATATTATTTTTATAAAAAAAATTATGTAATGTAATAATAATTCAGATCCGGATATCCGCGGATCCGGATCCAAATATCTATGGATATCAAAACTTGGATATCCGTGGTGTTCAGATCCGGATCCAGGTAATAAAAACACGGATCTAACGGATCCAGATATTACAAAAATTCCGGATATCCGATCTGTACCCAGACCTACTCGATACCCATTCTTTCGAATCAGTTTCAGTTCAGTTTTTCGATTCCGGGTAAAATGCCCAGGCTAGTCGAGACCCATCGCACGCCTCCACATCCCGATAGGAGACCAAAAATACAAAAGCAAAGCAACTTTTTGGACTTTCCCAATGAAAATACATATTGCATCTTCCTCAGATATCCCCTTATGTTTTTAGACAGTGAATCAACTTCTTATAGAATCATTCTAAATAATTTTATCATCCATCTCTAAATCAAATTATAAAATAATAAGTAATATGCAATATAATTCTTTGTCAATGAGTATAAATATATTTTAAATTTTTTGAAAATATAATATATGTGAATGTATCAAGCTCTTCTATAAGAGCTAAATTACATATTATATTTCATTTTGTGGTTTGATTTGCATTTTTAAGAGATAAGGGGTAAAAATTGCAAAAACTGATTAGTTAGAAGTTTTTTAGCACAAAATCCTACTTTAATTAATTATAAGTTAAATCAAATCGAGATTATGATTAATTTGGAAAATTCGTGAAAGTTTGATATTTTTTGTAAACTAAACAATAAGAAACATGTGGTCTAGTTGGATTGCCACTGATCTAGTTTGGCACCAGGTAGTGAGTTCAAATCCTATTTTGTTCTAATTGAAGCATTTAGGCTATAGATTGGGGCTTATCGATCATATTGTCGATAAAAAAAACAGTAACAGAACATTAACCGCCTGTTATAATTACTGTTTGTTAAAATTAACTTTTTATATCTAAATTGGTTTGGTAAATAATAGTTTGTATAATTGGTATCGACAAATTATATTGATAAAAACAATTGGTCTTCTTTTCGACCCAATTAGCGAGGTTATCCTTGCTGATGCTACCTCTGACGATGGCGATGCCGGAGATGGCGGCTTCTGCCGGTATCGGGAGACATCTCATTTGCTTTCTATAATTTTCTCTGTATTTTTGTCCAATGTCTCTGTTTCTCTCTTCTTCGATGGAGTCACCACCTTCGTCTTTCACTGGCAATGAATCCAACTATTGAAGCTCACTGCCGTTCTCTACTAGTGTCAATCGCACATCTCTCCATCGGTGTTCCTTGGTTCCACCGAGGATTATTATCGGAGACGATGACTGTCATTTTTATCACATAAGAAGTGCATTCATTCACTTTAGTATAAGTTTTTGCTCACTTTGCACTTTAGAATCCTAGAGCTAGAAAGTTGCATGTTTTTCGTATTTATGAGTCTTTTTAGGTGGATTGGAAACCAATGACATGTAGATAAAGAAGGATGGACTAGAGGAAGGAAATGATAGGGAGTTGCACATTAGAGTGAAGAGGAAAACACAAGAATTGAAGAAGAAGGATTGAAAAAGAAGAAGAGTTGAAGAAGAAGGATTGAAAAAGAAGAAGAGTTGAAGAAGGACGCTAGACCGGCCGAGCCAACTGCGAGACCGACCGAGCCTACCGCTAAACCGGTCGAGCGTCAGGCGAGATTTATTGCAAGGCTCGGCGGTCCGGCCGAGCAGAGGGTAAGATCGGCCGATCCTAGACCGTGACCGGCTGAGCATAAGATGTGATTTCTCGATCAAGACAAACGACTGGCCGTTGCGATGTAGAGACCGGCCGATCCCAAACCACGACCGGCTGAGCGCAGATGATCCCCCAAAATCCAGAAACCGTGACCGATCGAGTCGACGAAGAGACCGGCCGATCCCAGATAGTGACCAGCCGAGCACCGTTATAATTGACGATGCACAATCCCAAGCCCGGACGGTCCCTGAAGAAGTCTGACTGGTCCCCACATTGGACTGGTCGGTTCCACGACACTGAAGGTGGCTCCACGTCATTTTATCTCGGGTTTTACCCGGTTTATCCCGAGTCAACCCAACAAACTTGACTTGTTTCTTTTCATTTTGAAACCCTAAGTATTTAGTTAATTGAAGGCTTAGTGTTTTTCTCTAACCTTTTTGGAAGACACTTTGGGAGGATTTCTATTTCTCTTATCTCTTCTCTTTTCATTATGTTTATTTTCATCATTTCGTCTCTTTGTTTATTTTGTTCTTGTTTTTCAATGTGTGAGTAGTGAAATGATAGGTTGATGGTTAGGTAGATTCTTGGGGTTTGATGGTTAGATCTTGAAGCTAGGTTGTTAGATCTTTAGATTCCTTCACTTAAGGTGCTCTTAATGATAGGATTGAGTTGACCATTCAAAACTAGATGCTAGGACTTTTGTCGCCCAAGAAGTGTTCGATAAAATGCTTGAATGACATTTTTGCGAGCTTCTTTTCCCTAGCCAATGAGAGTGATATTAGGGTAAAAAGTGGTATTTGTGAACTTGTTTGTTAATGCTTATTAAGCTTTTGATTGGCAAATGAGAGTTTAGCTTGATTGATTGCTTAGCATAGGATTCAATGCCATGAAAGTGGGTTATTCTAGTCTATATTGTTCATGCCCTAGGATGGTTCCAATTATGTTCTTATGCTTCTTGATTTAATCATCTTCCCCTGAATCGTTTGCCTTTAAACCTATTGCTTTGCCATTTGTTTTATCTTATCTTGTCTTCTTGCTTGTCTTGTTTCAGTATGTTTCTTGTTTGATTTTAGTAGTTTTAGTTTCCAAACTGGTGCAGCGTGACACCGAGTTCACCTCAACCTCTTGATCGAATAGATCAAAAGGGATCTGCATCTTGTCTAGAACCCGTAGTTCACGTGGCATAAAAGAGATTGTGAGACAAGTCTCGATTTTCTATTCATAAAACGGCCAAGGGAAAAGTTACAAAGTCTAGGAGTTTATATATGAAACCCTAGGGTTTCTTTAGACACTTATTGGGTCCAAAACAAAAGACTCAACTTATTAAATAACTTAAACAATAAAATAGAACCTAATAAAATACCCAAATAAAAGGAAAAAGCCCATATGATTTATTAACTAAAGCAAATGACTGAAAAGGCCGATGACTCTACTCCATGATAGTCATTCTCGTGAATGAGGTGCAGCTCACGCTGCACCAGATCCCTCTGGGTCTGAAAGATTCGCCTCTGAATCTAGTGGCTCTTCATCATGGACAAACCCATAGTTGACTTGAAAAGGAGCAAATCCAGTGGTTCTGTTGACAACATGATTGTGAGCGAACTCAGCTTGTGGCAACAGCGAATCCCACATCCTATCTTCTCGCCCACTAAACACCTTAATAAGTTACCCAATGATCTGTTGACCACCTTAGTCAGTTTGTCCGTCTGAGGGTGGTACACTGAGCTCATATGTAAGCGGGTATGGAGCATTTTCCACAACATCCTCCAAAAGTGCCCGAAAACATTGTATCCCTGTCAGAAACAATAGACACAAGCAAGCCATGCAATTGGTACACCTCTCGAAAGAATAGACTAGCTACATGTACTGCATCCGTAGTCTTACGGCAAATGATGAAGTGAACCATCTTGGAGAAGCGATCAACGACCACAAAGATTGAATCGTGTCCTATCTGTGTCTGAGGTAAGACAAGCATGAAATCTATTCTCAAGTCGGTCCACAGCTGGATCGGTATTGGTAAAGGCATATACAAACCAGCGTTTGTGGCCCCTGCTTTCGAACGTCTACAAATTGAGCATCCCTCGAAAAAGCGCTCTACATCTCGCCTCAAGGATGGCTATAAGTACGAGTTGGAGACCAGCTGAAGCGTGCGATCTCTACCAACATGGCCTTCGTTGTACAGCTCTGAAATCAGCTGAAGCCTCAAACTACTCTCCAGAATACACAAGCGTGCCTCAAAGAACAAGAAACCATCGTGCAGTGTGTACTCACTTGTCCTTCCAACTGTGTTATCTTCGAAGATTCTTTTAAAGAAAGGGTCGATCGTATAAAGCTCTCCCAAGACACTGAATCGAGGGACCGAGACTCGCAATATAGCAAATGAAGAGGCCCGACGACATAGTGCATCATCAACTTTGTTAGTAGCTCCAGACGTGTGCTTAATAACAAAGGTGATATGCAGATATCCTAACCACCTAGCATGTCGTGATGATAACTTTGATTGGCTGGTCAAGTGTTTCAGGGAATCATGATCAGTATAGAGCACAAACTCCTTATGAAACAGATAGTGCCTCCAATGTTTCACAGCTTGTATGACAGCATAGAACTCAAGGTCATAAGAAATGTAGCGAGTACGGTTCCACCAAGCTTCTCACTATAGAATGCAATTGGCTTTCCTTTCTGGCTCAAGACAGCGCCAATGCCAATCGTAGATGCATCACTATGAAGTTCAAACACGACGGTGAAATCTGGGAATGATAACACCGGGGCGGAGGTGAGTTTTGCCTTGATTTTTACAAATGCGGAGGAAGCTTCATCTGTCTACTTAAACGACCCTAGGCGCATGGAGTCCGTAATGGGTGCCACTATGGTACTGAACCGTGGTACAAATCACTGATAGAAGGAGGCTAGACCATGGAAGCTTCGTACCTCTGTCAAGTTGGTCGGTGTCGGCCAAGACTATATGGCTGTCACCTTCTAGGGATCCACAGATAATCCTCCCGCAGAAACTATATATCTAAGGAAGTGCACTGTATTTGTCCCAAACTCACACTTTTTGGCAGTCGCATACAGTTTCTCATCTCTTAGAGCCTTCAGAACGTCTCGGATGTGCTCAATATGCTCTTTCCACGTCAAGCTGAATATAAGCATGTCATCAAAGTAGATAACATCAAACTTACCAATAAACGGCCGAAGGGCTTGATTCGTCACTCTCATGAAGGTACTGGGGGCATTAGATAGTCCGAATGGCATTACTAACCACTCATAGAGCCCTTCATGTGTTTTGAAGGCTGTCTTCCATTCATCTCCAGGATGCACACAAATTTGATGGTATCCACTATTCAAATCCAACTTAGAGAATACTCTAGCGTGGCCAATCTGATCCGACAAATCATCAAGTCTTGGTATCGGAAAATGGTACCTTACAGTGATCATATTGATGGCCCTGCTGTCAACACACATCCTCCATTCTCTGTTCTTCTTTGGAATTAGCAGCGTGATATATATACCTCATTATTTACTAGGTTTTCATGCATATTTTAGCTCAATTTCATCATTTAGGACTCATGCATTCACACTTTAGTCTAGAGTCCTAGCTAGTTTGAGTCCTATATTTTCGGTCTTTTGAGTCTTTTCAAGTGATTTTGGAGCCACTTTGGATGCTTGGAGGTTTGGGAATAGAACACACAATCAAGGGATGGATTTGGATCAAAGAAGGGGAAAAATGAAATAAAATGGCGTGAAAGCCGCCCCCGTTGACCCCAAGGTTGATCCGAGAAGATCCACCCAGGCGTACCACCCACGATAGCCGGCGTACCGCCCACAATAGCTGGCAAATCGCCCAGGCGTATCGCCGCGGCAACAATTTCTCGCTCGGGCGTAGCGCCAGACTCGCACCCGGCGTACCGCCTATGGCGTAGCGCCCACGTACGAAAATCTCGCCCACGAACGTATTTCCTATCGACCACAGACGCATTTTCTCTCGACCGTTTGATGAGCCTAATCTCCAGGCAATGCATACTGGAATCCCTACTCCCGTGATTGTAGCTAACAACTTTGAAGTTAAATCAAGCCTCATCAACATGGTACATAACCAAAGGTACAATGGACTGCCTTTGGAGGATCCTTTAAATCACCTCGATTAGTTTGAGCGTTTATGTAGAACATTTAAGATGAATGGAGTACCGAAGGATGCAATCAAGATAATTTTGTTTCCCTTTTCTCTTGAAAACAAAGCAGCTCAATGGGAGAGGAATGTTTATCCACTTGGAAGGATTGAAAGAAGGAGTTCATCAACAAGTTATACTCTAAGCAAAAGACCGCTAAAATAAGGAATGATATTACTACCTTCATGTAAAGAGGAAATGAAAGTTTATATGAAGCTTGAGAAAGACTTAAGGAGTATATTAAGAGCTGTCCTCATCATGGTGTACCTAAGGAGAATCTTTTGGGGATTTTTCATAGGGGAATTCTTGAGCAATATCGGAGAGCTCTAGACACGGCGAGTTATGGTTGTTTTGCTAATCTAACTGTAGTTCAAGGAGAGCAACTGATTGAGAACTTGGCTCAAAGTGATGCATGCTATGGAGGAGATTATGATCGGAACATGAGAGATTCAGATTGGGATAATCAAAGGCTTAAGGAGATCAATGATAAGATTAACAAGCTGAGCACGATGTTTCTTGCTAGTCAAAAGGCGGTGAACTATGTAGGAGAGGTTCATGGAGATCAACAAGGGTATAATGATACGGTTTACGATGGTAGTGAAGGGGCTCAAGAAGAGGTCAATTATGTGGGCAACCAAAACAACTATCAAGGAGGCTACAACCACCGTCAATACAACCCCAACTATAGGGCCAACAATCCCCAAGACCAATTTTACTCGCCTAGGCAACCTCAAGCAGATTCTTTTCAGCCAAGACCTTTTGGAAATCCCCCTCTAGTCCAAAATCCTCAAGGACAAGCTCAAGGAAACCAAGGAGGGTTTCAGTTTTCGAGCCCATTGAATCTCTACTCTACGATTCCATCGATCCCGAGAATAGGACAGCAAAGGGGCAACAACTACCAAGGGAATTAAGTTGGACCATCTACTCAATTCCCAGGGGATCCGGACATGAAGGCTATGATGCAGCAGCTCATAACGGGACAACAAGGGGTTAATGAGAAGTTGAATAAGATTGAGCGCCAAGTGGATGAAGGGTACAACGATCTTCAAGCCAAAATTGATGACATCTATTCTTATATCATGACACTTGATAATTAGATTGCACAAGTGGCTTCTACAAGCCAAAGACCAGTTGGTAAACTTCCCAGAAAGCCAGAAAGCCAGAAGCCAACCCAAAAGAGTTTTGTAAAGCAATCACTCTTAGGAGCGGGAAAGAGCTCCCATCACAAGGTGATGAGGCTTCCAAAGAGAAGGAGGGAATCGATGATGATGTTTTGGTCTTAGATGAAGTGCAGGTTGATGTGAGTGAAGAGGTGAAGGGTTCTAAAGAATCAGTTAAAGTGAAAGTTGATGAGGCTGAAACTTCAAAGAAGTATATTCCACCACCTTATGAGCCTAAGTTGCCTTTTCTGGGTCAATTCAAGAAGCAATTGTTGGCTAAACAAAGAGAGAAGTTCTTAGAACTCATGGATGGTGTGCAAGTTACAATGCCTTTGATGGATGTGCTTAGGAACATTCCAACATACTCTAGGTTCTTCAATGATATGGTTACTAACAAGAAGAAGATGGAAGAGGGTATGGTTATGGTTAGTTATGAGTGCAGCGCCATCATCAAGCAATCCTTGCCAAAGAAGCTCGCAGATCCGAGAAGTTTTACCTACCTTGTGCCCTTGGACAGAGGCGATTTTCAAAGTGTCTATGTGACCTTGGATCTAGTGTGAATCTCATGCCACTTACCGTTGCCAACAATATAGGGATTACTAAATTTCAGAAATGCCGCATCTCTTTGATTCTCGTGGATCGTTCTGTTCGAATTCCAATAGGCATTGTTGAGGATTTGCCCTTAAGAGTAGGTGATTTTGATGTTCCTACCGACTTCGTTGTTCTGGAAATGGACGAAGAACCAACTAATCCTATTATACTTGGGAGACCATTCCTTGCCACAGCTGGTGCTCTTATAGATGTTAGAAGAGGACAGATTGGGTTGCAATTGGGAGATTCGGTCCTTACCTTCGGTATCAAGCGAATCATGGATCATCCGGATATAGGGAGCCAATGCTTTCTCATTGAAACATTGGACTTCCTTGAAAATGACATGGTAGAGGAGTTGAGAATTGAGGATCCCCTTCAAGTAGCTCTCACTATAGAAAAGATCGAATTTGGGTATTTGAGTGACGATAACACAAATTATGAACAACTACTTGACTCTTGTGAGGTGCTTCAACGGAATGTGCAACTTGTAGAGTTAGGAACAAACTCTGAGTCCAATGGAAAGCTCGCTAGAACCAACACGCTTCTTAGTGAGGATGATCCGTGGAGCGAACTCAAGGCTCCCATAGTTGAGCTCAAGCCATTACCACAAGGGCTAAGGTACGCATTCCTCGGTCCTAATTCTACTTATCCGGTAATCATTAATTCTGCACTTGATGTCGATGAAACCACCATGTTGAGGCGTTTTAGAAAGGCCTTAGGTTATTCATTAGAAGATATTAAGGGGCTGTCTCAATCTTTTTGCATGCGTAGGATCCACCTAGAGGATGAATCGATGACTTCCGTTGAACATCAAAGACGGTTAAACCCGAATTTGAAAGATGTCATTAGGAAAGAGATTCTGAAACTTCTGGACGCGGAGATCATTTATCCAATCTCGGATAGTAAGTGGGTTTCTCCATCCATGTGGTTCCTAAGAAGGGTGGAGTCACGGTTATTCGGAATGAGAAAGACGAATTAATACCCACTAGGATGGTAACATGGCATAGGATGTGCATAGACTATAGGAAATTGAACTCCACCACTAGGAAAGATCATTTCCCTTTGCCATTTATCGATCAGATGTTAGAACGGTTAGCGAATCACTCGTTTTACTGCTTTTTGGATGGTTATTCGAGATTCTTCCAAATCCCCATACATCCTAATGATAGGAGAAAACCACATTTACATGTCCTTATGGTACATTCGCCTACCGGAGAATGCCATTCGGACTATGTAATATACCGGCGACTTTTCAACAGTGCATGATGGCGGTTTTCTCCGACTTGATCGAAGATGCTCTGGAGGTTTTCATGGATGACTTCTCGGTGTATGGTGCATGCTTTCGCTCTTGCCTTTCCAATTTATGCAGGGTTTTGTAGAGATGTGAGGATACAAATCTCGTCCTAAATTGGGAAAAATGCCACTTCATGGTTAAAGATGGTATCGTCCTCGGGCATCAAATTTCAGAGGAAGGCATTAAGGTTGATAAAGCGAAGATTGAGGTTATGACGAGCTTAGCACCACCTAATTCAGTCCGGGAAATTTGCAATTTTTTGGGTCATGCGGGGTTTTACCGAAGGTTCATAAAGAATTTCTCCAAGATTGCTAGACCTTTGACATGCCTTTTGTGCAAGGACACCGACTTTATCTTCGATGCGGAATGTCATGCAGCATTCTTGCAGATCAATGAGGCTCTTGTGAGTGCACCAATAGTCCAAGCACCGGATTGAGATTTACCATTCGAGATTATATGCGATGCAAGTGATTATGCGGTTGAAGCAATTTTGGGGCAGAGAAAGGATAAGAAGCTGTATGTTGGACACTTGATGATGCGCAGGTCAAATACGCCACCATCGAGAAAGAGTTCTTAGCCGTGGTTTTCGCATTAGAGAAGTTTAGATCTTACTTGGTGGGGTCTAAAGTGATTGTGCACGCCAACCATGCAGCTTTGCAGTATTTAATCAAGAAGAAAGATGCTAAGCCGAGATTGCTAAGATGGATATTGCTTCTTCAAGAGTTTGATCTCGAGATCGTTGACAAGAAGGGTATAGAGAATGGAGTTGCAGATCACCTATTGAGACTGCGAATTGAGTATGATCTTCCTATTGACGATTCTCTACCGAAAGAGCAAGTGATGTTCATCCAAGCAATTCACGAATGCTTTATGATTGTGGCTGAGACATCCGCTATAGAGAAGTTGGAGGAAAATGGTCCCTGGTATGCTGATTTTGTGAATTACCTTGCTTGCAGAAAGGAACCAATTGACATGGATGGTAATGACAGGAAGAAGTTCTTCAAGGAGGTAGTTCGGTACACTTGGGATGAGCTCTACTTGTATAGGCAAGGAAATGATCGACTATTCCATCGCTGCGTTCCGAAGAAGAGATTCAGGGCATTCTTTTCCATTGCCACGGTTCGAGTTATGATGGACATCTTGCTACTTTCAAGACTGTCACACGGATTCTACAAGCCGGTTTTTGGTGGCCTAATATGTTTAAGGATACTCAGGAGTTCATCTCTTGGTGTGATGACTGTCAACGCCAAGGCAATATTGGTAGAAGGCAAGAGATGCCTCAGAATTTCATCTTGGAGGTTGAGGTGTTCGATGTTTCGGGAATAGACTTCATGGGACCATTTCCATCTTCTTATGGGAACCTCTATATCTTGGTTGCAGTTGTCTACGTTTCCAAATGGGTAGAAGCGGTTGCAAGCCCCACTAATGATGCCAAGGTGGTAATTAAGTTGTTCAAGACCATCATCTTCCCGAGGTTTGGAGTTCTGAGAGTGGTAATAAGTGATGGGGGAAGCCATTTCATCAACAAGGTTTTTGAGAACCTCATGAAGAAATATGGTGTCAAGCATAAAGTGGCTACTCCTTATCATCCACAAACTTCAGGGCAAGTTGAGGTTTCTAATCATCAAATCAAAGAGAAGTTGAGGAGACCGCACAAAAAGCTCCAAAGCATTGGTCTAAGAAGCTTGACGATGCTTTGTGGGCTTATCGGACTGCATTCAAGACACCACTAGGAACAACACCATTCAACATGCTTTATGGAAAAGTTTGTCATCTTCCGGTTGAGATTGAGTACAAAACCATCTGGGCTACCAAGTTATTGAACTTTGATCTAAAACCCGCATATGAGAGGCGATTGATACAATTAGAAGAACTTGATGAGATTCGTCGTGATATGTATGAGAGCTCCAAGATCTACAAAAAGAAAGCCAAGGCTTTCTATGACAAGAAGATAGTAAGGAGAAAGTTCAAAGAGGGTGATAAGGTGTTAATGTTTAATTCTCGGTTGAAGCTCTTCCCGGGAAAGCTGAAATCAGGATGGTCATGTCTTTTTGAGGTGAAAGAGGTTCGACCTTATGGAGCTGTTGTATTCTAGGTCCTTCGGGGAATGAGTTCACAGTGAATGGTCAAAGGATAAAGGCTTACTTAGCCGAAAGTCAGGACGCATTTGCAGAGAAGATTCCGCTTTTCGATCCTCAAACCGCATGAAAAAATGGTAGACAACGTCGAGCTTGAGACGTTAAACAAGCACACTTGGGAGACAATTCTATGGTATCCTTGTACATAGCTTGCTTTTACTTTCTTTATTTTTATTTTGTTCAATGGGTTTTGGAATGTCTAATGTTGGTTCAAGCTTAGGTATTGGAAAGAGAAGAAATGGCTAAAGAGTTGAGCAAGTGTGCTCTAGAAGTGGTCGAGGTCGACCAAATTTGGGTCGATAAAACTCGCACACGGGCCGCAGTCGATCCCCCGATCGACCCAAATGCTCGACGGACGTAACACTTGTTATGGTCCAAGAAAATTTATCCACGGTCGACCTTGCGGTCGACCGCAATCGGTCAACGCCCAACACACGGGAATTAACTTTTGGAGTTGCATCTGTAGTCGACCTCTTGGTCGACCAAAACGATCGACCGACGTTACACAAAATCCGCCTAAATCTTCATGCGGCCGAAGTCGACCTCACCCTCGACCGCAGCCACCTCGACGCCCGCGACCCATGAGCTAAGTTCTTCTTCTTCTACTTATTCTCACCCATGATTTTCAACTCACTTATTCCCTATTTCTCTCAAACACATTTCTATTTTCACCTCTCACAAAATTCCAAAGTTCTTCTTTCCATTTTACTTGAATTTTTTTTTGCAATCTCTACAAGTTTCATTTATCACATCTTAACCTCTACAACTCAAATGTATGATTTATACTTCTCAATTTCCATTTAAGCTCAAGTTTGGTAAAATTTTCAAATTCTTGATTTTTTTTGAGAATTAGAGCTTCATGTTAGGTTGAAAGGCTTTGAATGAGTTAGATATTGGTTGGGTTACATGATTAGAGGTTGTTTGCACAAGATTCTTGAGCTTAATTTGAATTTTAAAAGTTCTAGGGTTCTTGAGGTGATTTAATGGAGAAATTTTCAAAAACATTTTGGGGGTTTTGAGTGATTTGTGTCTATAGCTCTTCCTTTTGATAATCTTAGGCAGGATCTGTTGCACTTCATGGCTAGATTTCAATGATTTTCACCAATTTTGCAAATTGATTCATAGCGAAAATTGTTGACTTCTTGTTAACTGTTAGTTGACTTTAGCTTGACTAATTTTGTTGACTTTTCCTTGTCTTGAGAACTGCTTGAAATTGATAGTGGATTGGTTCTTGTGGTGTGTGCTTAATGGTTTGAGATTGTTTTAGATGTTGCTTCGAGTTCATAATTGATCCTAATGCTTCTTTGATTTGGCAATATCTTCCAATCTCTGACAAATTATCCTTGGAGCTTACATTTCTCTTTGATGCTTTATAGGAACAATGCCACCAAAGGCCCGTAACCATCCACACCGAGCTACTAAGGCCGCAAAAGGAAAGAGCAAAGCAAAGATTGAGACATCAAAAACGAAGAAATCGAATGATATGCCTCCCACAACGCAAGCTCAACCATCCCAACCTCCTAAAGGAGCCATAACTCCCCCGACGGAAATGACACTCATGGACATCAATGACTTTTTCGGATGTGAGTCAGATGAGGAAGCGATCGTCCTTCGAGATTATAGGGAAGATCATCATTGTCATGATCACGCTTCAGATCTTGGAGACTTCGATCACTAACCAAGGTACCAATTTCACCAACCTTTGTATATATTTCATTTTTCTTCTTTTATTTTGATTTGTGTTGTTGGTTCCTCTTTCTTGGATTAACTTTCTCACTGATACGGTGAGAAGTAAGTCTGGGGGAGGGAAAGGTTATTTGACTTTGTTTTGAGTTGTTTTGATTTTCCCTTTTTCTTGAGTCTTGCATTACATTTAGCATATTCGGTTTTCAAGTTGTTTTTAACCCTTCATCTAGTTGCATCCACGTTAGGTTGGTCTAGAATCATCTAGGATTGCATTTCACTTGCATGGGAATGATGACACAATTGTTATTGAGAACTTGGTGTAGCTCTTAGTCAATAACCGTGTTTGGGAACTCGTTTGGTGTTTAGGCACTTCCTCTTGAACTTGTATGTTTTGTGCTTTGACTTCATTTCCTTTCAATTAGCCGAATTGATGATGCTTGCTACTTTGGATGTCAATCTCGATTTTATTTGAGCCTAATTGAATCTAATCTCTCATTAATGGATGTTCAATGCTTTGCCATGGTAACTTAGATATATTTGGACTATCTTCACCACATTTCACCACACTTTGTTAGTCCAAATAGCCATTTCCTCTAATGGTTTCCCCACCTTGAATCTTTTGCCTTTCCATTATGCCAAATTGTTAATTGCTTCAGTGAGGCCTCTTGTTGATAATGCTTTCATATGCAAAATAATGCAAGTATAGAAACGACATTTATTAGCTTTCATTTGTTGCTAGTTAGGAAATCATTGAGCTAGCATTAGGTGGTTGTTGATCTATTGTTGTTTATGCTCGGTTAGAGTAGAGTTGCTAATGAAAGTTAGATTAGGTAGAATTCTTGGTTTGGAACAATAGAATGTTTGATTTGGGTTGAAAAGAAAAGATGAACAAAAAGGGATTATGGAAAAGAAGAAAGAAAATCGGAAAAAGGGAGAAAAGAAAAGAATAGCACTAGGACTTGGGAAATGAAGTATGAATAGCTCTATGAATTAGTCATTGAACATGGGTTAGATTTGAGAATGGTTTTGGGGTAGACTACTTGTTCGATTTGGGAAGAATGGAAGCTAATTCTTGTATAATTTTGTGCAATGATAAGCATTCCTAATTTTTGAGAGTTAGTCACCAAAATCATTATAGCCTTCTTGCACTTAA
>WJSH01008340.1:8928-30970 GCA_009757365.2 Lepidium campestre | reverse complement strand
CCAAGACAAAAAAAAAAAAAATTATGGCGAGCAAAAAGAAAAGGACCGGCCGTGCCAAATCCCTCCTCTGTCGAACGTGAAACAAGACCGACCGAGCGTCGTTGCTCGTCGTCGCACGGAAGACACAGGACCGGGCGGTCCACATAAGTCCCCGGTCGGGCATGAAATGCGACTGACCAAGCATCAGTACAAAATTTTGAAAAGACGGATCGGACCGGTCGAGCCAAATGCATCCTTGGCTGGGCATGAAATGCGACCTGCCGATGTCGTTGTTCGTTCCGACGCAAGACTCAGCAACCAGTCGATCCAAATGCATGCCCGATCGAGCCACTTTTAAGACTGGTCGGTCCCGCTCAAGCCAAGGTAAGTTTTCCTCTTTCTCTCTCCTTTGACCGGTCAAAATTAAATTTAAAATTGGTCTATATTGGTTAACAAGAACCAATTTTTGTCCCCCAAACAAGTCCAATCTCGATTTTTGTCTCCAAAAGACAACACTTTGGCTTGGTTTCCTACACATCTCTCCTAAAGTACTTTGGCAAACTCTCTCTTTCTCAAGAAACACAATAATTGTTTGCTCTTTTTCTTCACTAATCTTTGCCATCTTTAAAGCTTAACTTCTCTTGGCTTTAGCTCTCATCATTCAACAAGGCAAAGGTATGACTTCTTCTAAGCTCCATTTCCATGGAGGTTTCAAGTTTTGATTTTTCTTGAATTTCTTTAGAGTTTGTTTTAGAGCATACTTGTGGTTGAAATAGCTTGCTTTATACTACATTATGCTTGGTTACTTCATTAGAACTAGAAATTTTCAAGCTCTATGGTGAATTTTGAAATTTTTTGGAAGCTAGGTTGAAGATGATGAATAGTGACGAATTTGAAAAAAAAAAATTGGGAAAATTTTGTTTCTTGCTTAATTAAGATGCATTTTGGTGAGCTTAGACCATTTCCAAGCTTGATAATTTTGATCCATTAGTTCTTCTCCATTCTTGCAAAGATTTCGAATTTTCTCAAGGAACAACTTTGGCCAATAATGATTTAGTCTTTTGATGCTTGGTGAAATTAGATGTGTGGTTGATTGGTTGAATGATAGCTTTCTTGCTTCTTGAAGATATAATTGTTAAGTTTCTAATGATAATATCATCATTCAATTCTTTCCTTTTTGACACTTTGGACCATAAATAACTTTCCAAATTTCAAGTGTAGGTCTAAATGGCAACAATCGATACAAGGAAAACCAAGAAAGACATTTCTCTTCTCCAATACTCTCGGAAAAGGCCGACAAACTCCCTGTCACCAAAAAGGATTCGGCACCTCAACATGGGTTGATTCAAAACATGGATATAATGCTCAAGTGCAAAGGAAATAAAAAAAACTCTCACACAAGAGGAAATCGATGATCTCGCTAGTTTTGAAACGATGAAGTTTCAACCCACTTGGTATTTGGATCGCAATCTTCTTGTTGATTTGGGCTTAAATGCAAGTGTAAACGACATACTTCGAAACTTGGGACTGCTCAAATTTGCTTTCATGAGGAAAGCGCTCTATCTCCTCCAAGCCAAGGAATTCTTCGCTACAATTAAGGTTTCTTATGCTAATCCGAAGAAACCGATTGCCGCTGAGTGTGCCCTAAGTTTCAAGGTAGATAACCTACAATACCAGCTCAACATGGCGGAACTTTGTGAGATCTTCGGGTTCAAAAATAAAAAAAGATGAAGTTCAATGAGTTTGAAAACGATGAGGAGTTTTGGTATTTGATAGCGGGAGATACATACCGGAAGAATGTAAAGATGAGCCACATCCAACACTCGGCACTTTGATATGTAATGAAATTCCTAGCCAACACCTTTTACGCAAGGAATGACATAAGTTCTACAAGAAAAGTTGAGCTAGCTTTACTATTTAGGGGAGTTAGAAGCGTGTTGTACCATAGGGATGAGACATGACCTCGCTACACCATCGGATCCAATGTCAACTTAGGATGTGTGTTCGCTGGCGAGCTCCTCAATATCCGGGATCGTGGTGCAGCTCGGAAGCGGACAAAAGATAAAGTATCTCAAAGAGATCTCAATAGAAGTGGATGGCGGCTGATGAAGAGATGAGAGTGGCGATGGTGGAGGTGATGAAGAATTGATGGATAGATAAAGCTCAACCTAGGCAAATTTAATCAAGCCTAAGGACCTTTCTTCCTAGCTAGATGAATCGAATCAAACCTAGAAGGACACCAGTCAATCTCGGGAATGGAATCCATCAAGAGACCCGTCTTTTTCCTTGAAAAGAATCGAATCAATCTTCAAACAATGACGTAGAAGTGCTAAGAAATTCACTGAGAGGAAACTCTCATTTTCTGTATTTTCATTCAACGTCAACTGTCCAAAATGTACAAGGTTTTACAACTTATATAGGGATCCTAAAGAAAACCTAATTCTTAATGAGCCTAAAGAAGTGGCCCATATAATTAGAAGGGAAAAAACCTAATAATTTATCTACACTTCCTAGTCTAATGGGCCAAAGTTTAGGAGGTTGAAAACTTTGTCTCGAACTCGATAGACACAAGTGCAAGGAAGCTTGACCACTTTGAATAGATGTGGCATATCTTGATGATATGGTGGATGTTCCTTAGGTTCTTATGCTTGTTGAAACCAACCACAAAAGACCCAAGAATAATCTCCAGTTGATCTGAGATTCACATCGCAATCGAGCTGAGATGTGTTGCCCAAGTTCTCCACTAGACTCGCAATTGCACTTCGTGCAGAAGCACCAAGTGGCAGAACCAATAACTTTATGCTCCAAACTCCTTTTGGACTGATTCAACTTCGAGGACTCAACTGATTGAGTCAAGAATCCATAACAGTTAAAATAGGTAGCTGGTTCGCTCTTGGTAATTCTATGCACTTCCGGAAATAGTTGCTGGTCTCCTTCGGCTTCATTGGTGAGCTGCCGGATTGTGAGCTCCACATCTCGGCGGTTAGGAGGTTGTTTCTTCCATTCTTGAGCTTGTTGAAACCAGAAGAGGCCCAAGAGTAAAACCCAATTGGCCTCAGGTACAGATTTGTTCCCAGTTGGTTTGTGCGGTTCAAGATTTGTCCTATACGCGTAGTTGCGTACAGTGCCGAACAGCCAACTTCCAGATCCCATATCTTTTTCCTCTGATGGTCTCTTCTTGCGTTTTATGGCTCGTTGGAACCATAGAAGACCCAAGAACAATTTCCAAGTGGTCAGCAAGGCAAAACCGCGATCCACTAGGCTGTTCTGATCAATTACTTACCGTGATGTGCAGTCGTCTTCACTGCAGATCGGCCAACTTGTGAAATTCATATCTCTCAACTCCGAACTGCTTTTGGTCTGATTCAAATTCGAAAATCTCGAAACTTGAGTCAAAAATCTACAGCAATTTAAACCGTTACCAGATTCATTGTGCGTCGCCCGGGACGTGTCAAAGAGTACATGTATATCCCGTATGTCAGTGGCTGAACGTTTTTGAAAAGCTTCTTTTGAGTCTGGCTCTGCAGCTTCAAGTTCAAGGCTCCGCAGCTTCAAGTTCAAGGCTCCTTTCCTGAATCTTAAGAACTTGATTATGATCCATTTCAGGCCCTTTATTGAGTCCATCTTCATAAGCATCATAGATTGGTGGTCCATGAAACTCCTTCAATGATTCAACATCATCAAAAGTGGTGGTGAAGACGGTATTGGTGTCAACGGCGGTGAGTGAGGGTAGATCCACAAGGGCTTGGATCGAAACCCTAACTATCGTGAGTTGCTCAAGTAATCCTTCAAGAGCAAGGTGAGTGTGGTGTGCAGTGATTGTGGGCGAGGCAAATCGGGACATAAACAAGTGGCCCAATTCTTAATGGGCCTAAACAACTGACCCAAATAATTAGAAAGGAAAAAGCCTAATAACTTATCTACACTTTCTAGTCTAATGGGTATAAATTTACAAACTTAATTAATTAAATACAAAATAAAGCCTCAACATTTGGGTCAAGTTAAAACATAATTACAAAGGAATAAACAAGAGCTCTCCCTAATCATAAGCTATCCACGTGATTTAGGCTTAAAGAAAATCCCATCAAAAGAAATCAATGGCTTAGATGAGCTATGTGCCTAAGGTCTAGTTCCACACTGCACCAGATCGTGTGAGGAAGAACACACAAACCCCCAACTCGACTTGCTTCATGGGCGGCTTGGTGACACCAATCCTAATAACGGTGGGGTAACATTGAACGAAGAGGATACGGATAACGTGATTGAGTTCCTCGATAAGAAATACATGGCATCTTGCGAATTCTTAGTGAAGAAAGCTCCAAACCCTCGCACATACCTCTACTTCATCTCGTAGAAGAATCTGCAGCAACTCGTCCTCCCATGCCCAGAACGAACTAGACTCACCTCCGAGAACATCCACTTCGATACTCCCGGCGTGCATCTCACCATCGAAGCACCTCCTCTCGAGAAAGATTCTTGGACGCTACCGGAGTTGGATTTCATCCCGCAAACTAAAAACATGAGAAGGCTTTCCACAAAGCCTACCAAAACTCCCTCTGTGAGCCCCAATCGATGATCAAAAGGCAATTCGACAAGTTGAAGAAGAAATTTCAAAATATCTCGGGATATAAATCTGACGGAAGCTCCTCCGAAGGAGAAGAAAGAGTCCAAGAAAATCCACCACCTCCATCTAATGGAGACTCCAACATTGATTAAGGTACCAATCCAAAACCTTTTGTACATAGTTTTTCTTTCATTTTGTTTTGATTTTTGCATTTTTTGTTTATTTTCTCTCTTGGATTTTGTTCTCATTGCGACGGTGAGAAATAAGTCCGGGGGAGAGGGTAGCATTTAACATTGCTTTTAGTTGTTTTGTTTTATTTCTTTGAGTCTTACATATGCATATTTAGCATTTACATTTTGCATTAAAAAAATAATCTTTTCAAAAACAAGCATATAGTTGCATTTACATCTTTAGTTGAGTCTAGAAGCATTTAGGATTGCATCGCATTAGGAACAATGATGAAATTGCCTTTTGTACCTTGTTGATCAATTTGGTTAAGTTCAATGCCCAAGTTGCTAGTTGTTTGTTGCATTTGAGCTTGGTTGAAACGTAAGATCGATCCATGCTTTGAATTCTTAGTTTGTCATTCTTGCCTTGGTTGAAGCTTGTTGAGATTTGATGTTATTCCTTGCTTATTAGAATTTAATTTTGACTTATATTAAGATGCATTGAATTTGAACTCATCGATAAATTACACATATTTGGAATTTATTTTCCCATTGTATCACTCTTGCTAATCCAAGTAGTTTCCATACCTTTAGCCTAGCCTTCTTTCAAGCCCTGTTTGATATTTGTGTGTGTGTGAGGCCCCATTTCAGATTGAGCTTGGTAGAACTTGTTAGGTAAGAGCCAACAAGGATAGTTTCTCATGTAGTTTTGGTTCACGCTTTTTGGACCAAATAGGACTAGGTGAGGAAATCGATTTTGGGTATGGATTTACTTTGGGAAATGGTTGGGAAAAGATTGAAAAAGAGGAGGAATGTTCAAAGGAATTCTTAGGAGAGTAATGGTGTATTAAAAGAAAAATATGATTATATAGTAAAGGGTTTTTGGGTGTATGAAAAGTTTGAATGATTCAAGCAATGAATGAATTAAAAGATAGAAAAATATAATGAAAAGAAAGTAGAAACATAGTGCCAAGAAAGGCGAAGCCCGCTAGATATCAATAAGACTCTAAACCGCTCTCCTTAGAATAAGAATGAAGTGTTGAAGCTATGAAGTTGATCCCAAGAATGTAAGGCAAAAGAAATAAGCCTCAAGAAAAAGGGTAGAAAATAGGACCATCTTTCAGGAATAGATATAGCTTGGGTTAGAAGTTCGATATTAAGTACTTGGGTACATGAGACTCTATTCTTGTATGCATCTATTGGCTTTTACCTTTAGCATTCTTCTAAAACTCATTCTATTCTTTGAGTGATCCTTGTATTGAAAAACCTTAGTTATGTGTAGAAAGAGATCATATTTGTCTCTTAGGCCTTACCCTTGACCAAATGAGTTCATTGAATGTGCAATAACTTGATTCATGGTTCTTGCTTAATGAATATTAAAAGGAATGGTTGATTTGAATGTTTTTCTAAGATTGAGGCTGAATTAGAGTTCAGTTGTGCAGAGTATGGCTAAGATTTTTTAGTAGACTTGCTCACCTTGCACCTTGGAATTATCAACTTGGACACTAATCTTAATTTTTGTATCAACTTGCTTGGGGTTTAAGTTCCCACTTTCCAACCTCTTCATCGGTATTGTAGTTTGTTTGCTTGACGGCAAACAAATGGCAAGTCCGGGAGAGTTCATATTCATCATTATTCACTATTTTTCTATACATCTTTTAATTCATTTTCATCATATAAGAAATGCATTCATCACATGATGGACTAGAGGAAGGAAAGGATATTCATCATTGGATTGGAAACCAATGGCATGTAGATAAAGGAGGATGGACTAGAGGAAGGAAATGATAGGAGTTGAACATTAGAGTGAAGAGGAAAGCAAGAGAATTGAAGAAGAAGGAATGAGAAAGAAGAAGAGTTGAAGAAGGACGCTAGACCGGCCGAGCCAACCGCGAGACCGGCCAAGCCTTCCATAAGACCGGCCGAGCATCGGACATGATTTCTCGACTAAGACAAGCGACCGGCCGATGCAATGTAGAGATTGGCCGATCCCAAACCACGACTGGCCGAGCACCATTGCGGTTGACGACGCACGATCCCTGAAGAAGTCGGACCGGTCCCCATACTAGACTGGTCGGTCCCACGATATTGAAGGCGGCTCCACGTCATCTCGGGTTTGTCCCGGGTCAACCCAACAAACTTGACTTGTTTCTTTTCATTTTGAAATCCTAAGTATTTAAGGCCTCTTAAATTGTTTTTAGAAGGCTAAGTCTTTTTCTCTAACCTTTTTGGAAGACACTTTGGGAGGATTTCAAGACTGAACCTTGGATGATGATCTTTAGATTATCATCTTCTATCTATTGAAGATTTATATTTCTCTTATCTCTTCTCTTTTTCATTATGTTTATTTTCATCATTTTGTCTCTTTGTTTATTTTGTTCTTGTTTCTCAATGTGTGAGTAGTGAGATGATAGGTTGATGGTAAGGTAGATTTTTGGGGTTTGATAGTTAGATCTTGAAGCTAGGTTGTTAGATCTTTAGATTCCTTCACTTAAGGTGTTCTTAATGATAGGATTGAGTTGGCCATTCAAACCTAGATGCTAGGACTTTTGTCGCCCGAGACGTGTTCGATGAAATGCTTGAATGACCTTTTTGTGAGCTTTCCTTCCCTATCCAATGAGATTTAATGTTAGGGTGGAAAGTGGTATTTGTGAACTTGTTTGTTAATGCTTGTTAAACTTTTGATTGGCAAAAGAGAGTTTAGCTTGATTAATTGCTTAGCAAAGGGTTCAATGCCATGAGAGTGGGTTGTTTTAATCTATGTTGTTCATGCCCTAGGATGGTTCCAATTATGTTCTTATGCTTCTTGATTTAATCATCTTCCCCTAAATCGTTTTCTCTTCCTAAAACTTATTGCTTTGCCATTTGTTTTATCTTATCTTGTCTTGTTTCAGTTTGTTTCTTGTTTGATTTTAGTAGTTCTAGTTTCCAAAAACCAACTTCTATTTGTCTCTCTAGCTCGAGTCTAGGCCTTGCAATCTTATCGCGTTAGTTCTAGATTCCCTGTGGATTCGAACCTCAAGTGCTAAAATTACACGATTTTTTGCATTTGTTGTATTTTTTTGATAGCCGTAAAAAGAAAACATCAAACGTCGAGGCAATACCCACCAAGACATCGGCTACGTTGCTTTCACCTCGAGTAGTTCAAATGAGGTTGAAGTACTGGAATTTGGAGGCGAGTTGGTTGACCAGGGTGAGAAAACTATCCATGTGTGTGTTCTTGGTTTCGTACTCACCGCTATATTGCTTTACTACAAGTTGGGAGTCGATGTGAGCCCTGATCGACTTAATTTCTAGGTCTAGGGCTAGTTCCAATCCTGCCACTAGGGCTTTGTATTCGGCTTCATTGTTGGAGGCCTTATATCCTAACCTAAAGGATTGCTCCAAGATTTCTTCGGTCGGGGATGTCAAGCGACCGGATCCTATTTTCGATGAGGCACCGTCCACATGTAATTTCCACATTTCAATGGAGTCGATGGCTATTTCATCGGGCTCCGCCATAAAATCTGGTAGGACTTGAGACTTGATTGCGGTTTTGACCTTATATTCGATGTCATGCTTACTTAGCTCGATCGCTCATTTGGCTAGTCACCCTGATTGACTTGGACTATGATGGATAACGCGCAGCGAGTGTTCCATCATTATCGCTATAGTGTATAACTAGAAGTACAGGCGAAGTTTCCGCACAGACGGCTGCCGAACTAACACTCCGCTGACCGTGTCCGCAAGTGTTTTGCTTACGTAGTAAATTGGTTTTTGTTCGCCTTGGTCCTCTCGAACTAACACTCCGTTGACGGCGGCCGGAGAAACTCTAACGTAGAGGTATAATGGTTCCCCTTCGATTCATTTGGTGAGTATCATAGGATTTGTGAGGTAGGCTTTTAGTTGTTATATGGCGTCGTTGCATTATGCGCTCCACTCTAACCTTTTATTTCCTTTCAAGAGTTTGTAGAATAGTAAACACTTGTCTGACGATCTTGATATGAAACGGTTCAGCACCGCTATTCGCCCTTTCAATCTTGGTGGTAATGAGTCCATCAACACTCTCCTTACCTAGTGTTTATCTCTTATATTTGATTGACTTGTAGGACGGGTCCACATTCAGCTCGTGGGATGCAACAATGGGGTCTATCCCCGGCATAACGGAAGTTGTCCATGCGAAGGTTTTTATATTACTGCTCATCAATTGGATGAGTTCCTCCTTTAGTCGAGGGTCAAGGTCCTAGCCTACACTGACCTTTTTCTCAGAATCGGTGGAGTCAATTTGAACGTGCTCTAGATGCGCTAAGCGGGGCTGGTCGAGTTGTGGATTCTTGTGCGTCCTTGACTTCTACTTGGACGAAATCTCAAGCTGCATTAATTGTTATACGAGATTTGCTTTTGCTATCGTATAACTTTCTCAGTAGCATCGTCGGGTTGTGCTTTGGCATCCTTTTACCATTGCGTCCGCTTTCAGAGTTGGGAACTTTAGGCATTGGTGATACGTCGAGGCTATTGCTTTCATAGCATAAAGTCATGGTCTTCCAAGGATGACGTTGAAGGGAGCATTTTTATCGACTACTACAAAAGTGGTTAGTTTCCTTACCCTATTGGGTTCGACCGGTAGTCTGATTCTTCCAAGTGATAAGGTCGTCTCTCATGCAAAGCCTGTAAGCAAGGTTTGAGTTCCTTCCAGTTTGGTGTCTTTAAATCCCATTCTAAGGAAAGCGTAATGAAATAGAAGATCCACAGAACTTCCGGTGTCGATTAGTATCCTTGCTAGTTCAATTCTGTCTACATCCAATTAGACAGTCAATGTGTCGTCATGGGGGTGATTTAGGTTTTTTGCATCCTCGTGCCTGAAGGTAATATCAGCATGTTGATCTTCGAGGCGGGAATTTCTGGGATGATGAGCTTGCCGCTAGTGTGATTTGATCGAGTTGACGGAGTCTGTATATTACTGCGATCCTCCTCCGATAAAGTTAACTCTCATTTTTTGATTCAGAGGATTCTCTTTGGGGTCTTGCCGATTAGATCTCGATGAGCTCCTTTCGAATCTATCCTTCCTATTATATTCCCCCTTTTTGTCTCGCCAATCGTTTTTCATTCATTCGCGCCATTTGTCTCATTCTTTCAAGTATTTCACTGTCACGCAGTTTTCCATGTCATGACCCCTTGCTTGGTGATAGCCACAGAACTTCTCGGGGTCGTGATCATCATACTTCCGATGTGGGTTCTTTCTTTCCGCCACGTAGGAGTGTTTCCCTTTTGCTTCCTGCTTCTCTTTCCGACTACTTGGAGGGTTCTTAATGAGGTTGGCTCACAACTGTGAGTGTGGCCATAGCTTAGCATCGACTGCGAGCAATGCCATCTCATCGTCTACATGTATGCTCTTGGCTTTCTTGGCCTTGAATCGATTTATGTACTAGCGGAGTTGCTCAAATTTTTCTTGTTTCAGGTTCATCAGGTTCTTAAACGTTACGCGATGCTCGATGAAAATCAAGTACTGCTTAAGAAAGGATTCAAGCAAGCTCCTCAAATCTGTCTATTTATCGGGGATTCAGTGCGGAGAACCAATCCAGCGCTGTTCCTTGGAGGTTTTCGGCAAAGAGTCGGCAAAAGCTTGCATCGCGCTCTTCTGGTTGAAAGTAAGCTATGTCAGCTACTAATCTGAATGATTTCAGAAATGCAACAAGATCTGTATTACCATGATTATCAGGAAATTTTAGTTTCCCGGTTCGACAAACTCGCGTTGTTGCGATTCTTGGGGTGAACAGTGTGCTCCGCATATGTTCTATCACGCGATGGAGTTCTGGGGCAGCGGTTGTAATGCGGTAAACTTTAGTTCGCATCTCGTTGCAATCTTCTTGATTTTTGTGCACCAATGAGAGTAAGCGTGATATTCTCTCAGATTCTTTTGATGTGCCATGTGCTTCAATTTCAGGTATTTTTGGATCGTTTTGTCCTCTTCTTGCTCGAAGTCTCCTTCCTTTGGTGACACCAGAATTCTTCTGGTGCGTGCATTCGGTTGTCATTAGCTTGCTTCATTTCTTCCATCTCCACCTGGTACAGGTTTTTCTGTTTCTTGATATGCTCTGCTAGACTATGGTTCCTTTGCTCACTTTTCCGTGATTGTTTTGTCAGCTGCTCCATGAGTATCTGCAGTTCAGAAGTGTTGGCTTGCTGCGAGGTTGCTGCATCCTGGATACTTGCTTCCTCATCTTCTAAGCATGCTAACTCCTTGCACGCCCGCTCGGAGTTTCCAAAAGACTCTTCTCCAGAATTGGTGCAATGCGTGCCTTCAGTCTGCGTCACCGGTGCTTTCCTTCATTTTTTTACCATCTTCTCTGAACTAAAACTTTCCTAAGACTAGCTTCTCGGTCCCCCGGTGGGAGCCAAATTGTTTATGCGTAAAACAACCAATTGATATTACAGAGGTGATTGCCAATATGTAACAAATATGCGAAGACTTATTTGCCAAAGTCGAACTATGCTCATGATGAATCAGTCCGCCTTCTTCTTCTTTTTCGTTATTTCTTATATTTGCTTCCCTTTCGGAATCCCTCTGGTGCAGCGTGGAAACCAGAATAGTCATGATCCGCGCAGGTCTTAGCTCTTATAGGCCTTTTATTCAGTTTAGTCCATTAATATGGGTTTTTTTTGCTTCAGTTATTGAGTCTGTTTTCATTTTGGGCTTGTTTCTTAGAGCATTTTCTTTTTGTTATTTTTGTGGGTCATATATGGATCCATTTTGAGTCTTATTTTAAATTAAAAAATTAACAGGTCATGGCCCATTAGGTTTAGGGTTTCTAGAATCCTCCTAGAAAAGCACATAAATATGTAACCCCTTGCATCAATTAAAATCAGAGCTTAAACAAAAATCAAAGAGTTCATTTTCGAGAGAGAATCTCGAAAACCCTAAGAGAGAGTACCTCTTAAAACCCTAGCCGTCGTCTAGAGAGAGAATCTTTACGAGATTAGAAGCCTGGTCCTTTGATCTCTTTGATCGAAGTTGAACAGAGTATTACACGTGTGAACATAGTCTTCATCAGATCTTTAGGTTGAGCTTAAACCTATCCATCGCTTCTCCACCACCATCTTCTCATCTCTCCATTCACGCCTCCATCTTTATTCGATAGATCTCTTTGAGATCTCCTTTGTGAAACCCTAGTTGTCGTCGCAGGTTCGCCGCTGCTCTAGGAAGAGATCTAAAGGCTTGATTCAATTCGCCTTCTAGATCTATCGCCTCCACCACTGCGCCTCCATTACACCACCTTGATATCAGAGTTTTCACAAGCTTTCTTATCAACCCTTCAATCCGCCTAACCCCCTCATCACCTGGTATCAGAGAGATCTGTGCCAACCTATCCAGATCTTTCAGATAGATCAGTTGCAAATGGTGCTGCGCTGCACCAGCTTGCTATCTGAGCCAAGGGATCGACGTCTATTGCTCGATCTCCGATCTCCAAGGGATCTCCAAACGTCCTCTGCAAAACACAAGGAGGTAACCCTAATCTCATCTCATATCATTCTGGTTATGACTCGATCTACCTTCAATTGGGTCCCTACTTTTGACAAGATTAATGAGTTTGTGAAACGGACATCACAAGTTCTTGCTGCCGCGTGTAGTAACCTAGGTTTGTTGTGTATTGCCCCTCCCACAACCGTGAGAAGTTCTGCACGTTCCACACTACCCACTATCGTCGCCAGCCATGGAGACAAGTCTTGTGGTGCAGATCTAGTCGAAGGAGAGCCCCACACCATCATTCCTCATATGGTAAAGCGCAAGGATCACATCGATCTAAGCCTTGGAGGAGTCGAAGGAGTGTATCACAACACAGTGAGGCTTAAGGAGCGAGAAGGAATAGGTTGGAGTGTAGCTGAAACGCACCAGCCACAAACTAAGGAGCCAGACTCAAAAGAAGCTCTTCAAAAACGTTCAGCCGCTGACATAATGGATATACGTGTACTCTTTGACATGTCTCGGGTGACTCACAATGAATCTGGTAACGATTTAAATTGTTATAGATTCTTGACTCAATTTGTCAAGATTTTAGAATTTTAATCAGACCAAAAGGAGTTCGTTCCTGAGAGTTATCGATTTTACAAGATGGCCCATCTGCAGTGAATAAGACTGTGCAATACAGCCATAGTTGGATCCGTACAGTCCAACTGGGTACGAATCTGTACGTTCGACCACTTGGAGGTTATTCTTGGATCTTTTATGATTTCATCAAGCCATAGAACCACATGATAGTCAATGGGAGCTGCAAGGTACGCCCTATCTTCTGGAATGGGTGAGATTGGTTCAAAACGGTGATTCCTTCAAAGTTTGGGATCAAGTCCACCACGAAGCCCTTGATCTAACACATCTTGGAGCAGTCCTATGGTCTACTATTTGTAAGAAACAAGCTGTGGAGTTTTGTGAGAATCAAGCTTTTACAGATGGACATGGAACACGAGTTGAAGATGACGGATGGAGAATACCTAGCGAGTGTCAGGTGGAAGCCATGAGCATGTACACAAAGGAAGAGCCGCCACATGGAAAGAGCTTCAGATGGAATGAAACAACAAGAGCTTGCATTGAAGCCATGAGCATGTACACGAAGGAAGAACCGCCAGATAATTGCAAGATTTGCGGAGAAGACTCTTGCTTGATTCAAGGACGAATCTTTCAAACAGGGAGGGATCTGGTGCAGCGTGAAAACCAGAACAGTCATGATCCGCACATACCTTAGCTTTGATAGGCCTTTTATCCAGTTTGGTATATTATTATGGGCTTTTTTGCTTCAGTTATTGAGTCTGTTCTATTTTGGGCCTGTTTCTTAGATCTTCTTCTTTTTGTTATTTTCGTGGGCCATACATGGATCTACTTTGAGTCTTATTTTAAATTAGAAAATTAACTGCCTATGGCCCATTAGGTTTAGGGTTTCTAGAGGTCTTCTAGAAAATCTTATAAATATGTAACCCATTGCATCAATAAAAATCAGAGCTTAAACAAAAATCAAAGAGTTCCTTTTCGAAACCCCTAAGAGGGAGTACCTCTTTAAACCCTAGATGTCGTCTAGAGAGAGAATCTTTACGAGACTAGAAGCCTGGTCTTTTGATCTCTTTGATCGAACTTAAGCAGAGTCTTACACGTGTGAACTTCGAGTTCTAGTGTAAGTAGGGTCCCTGTATATCTTCATCAGATCTATAGGTTGAGCTTAAACCTATCCATGGCTTCTCCACCACCATCTTCTCATCTCTCCATTCACGCCTCCATCTTTATTCGATATATCTCTTTGAGATCTCCTTTGTGAAACCCTAGTTGCCGTCGCAGGTTCGCCGCCACTCTAGGAAGAGATCTAAAGGCTTGATTCAATTCGCCTTCGGCTACAATTGAGATGAATTTAAAAATGGAGAAGGTTGGGATTCAGTTGTGTGTGGATTGCCTGTGAAATGTGGGTGTGGATGTGATGTGAGGAAGAATGTCTGCTCTCAAATATTTATCTCTACGGTAACAAAACAATTGATTATAGCTTTTACTAACAACAAAGTTTTCTTCATCTCTCTACTAATTTTTTGTTGGTTGATATAGATTAAACGTAATCAAAATTGAAATGGATAAAAGAGATGGAGAATGAATACTAACAAAAAATTAAGTCAGACTAACGACACTTAACAGAGCTTGGCTATATGTTAATAAAAAAATAACTGTGGTTTTACTTTGGCGAACTCAACCAAAAGTTTGTATTTTTTTTTAGAGAAAAAGTTCGTATTTAATTCGGTAAAAAACTTATAAGTTCAATATTATTATGCCCGTTTATTAACGAAGTTAAACGGATGTTAACGTTTTGTTAATGTTCTATTAACTTTGACTAACATTAATTCTAATTTGGTGAAGTCAACGAAAAGTTCATATTTTTTAGGAGAGAGAAAAAGTTCATATTTAATTTGGCAAAAACGAAAAAATTCAGTATTAAAATGACTATATATATATCTAACAAAAAATTTAGTTACAAAATGAACCAGATTAAATATACGGTTAAGTGTTAAGCCCCACAACCTACAGCCACTCGCTCAAGAAACAATGCTCACTCAAACTTAAACCATAGAGAAAGTAATTTTGAGAAGCCCTTCTGCTGAATTCTTGCCAATATTGTATCTTTTATTGACCGATCAATTTCCTTGAATACTTCAATCACAGACCAAGAACAGCTAGTGTAAAATCTCAGGTTTTGTTTCCTCCATATGGAGTAGACTGTGGAGTGAACTGCAATGCAGCTAAGTCTCTTCATTTGCTTTGATGATCCTCTCAGCCAAGAGAGCAAATGGTCTCAGTCCGTGAATGTGAGATTCGCAGAGCCTAGCCTTGCATGAATCAAAGCCTAGATTTGTTTGATGAAGTCAAAATGCAATAACAACTGCTCCCTTGCTTCAGAAAATAAGTTGCAGGTACGGCAAAGTGCAGAGCATGCTCAAAATTTTTGTGGGCCTCTGGGCATATTAAATTTTTTTTGCTTATCTTCTTAATATAAATATATTTTGAACATTTTTCATGCTTTTAAAAAAAATTTGGACCCTTTCTTTGTTATTTAAAAAATTATGGGCCCCCTTTTTACATTAAATTTTTTTTTGGGCCTTTTATACGTTTAAAAACTTTTTATGAGCCATTTTATTGATTATTTTTATATTTTATAAAACTAATAAACACAAAAATAAATTTAAAAAAAAATAAATGAGATGTAAAAAAAAGAAAGATTTTGGGGCCCTTGGGCCCTGGGCGGTCGCATTGCTTGCCCGCCTTGGTAAGCCTTGGCAAAGTGATATTGTTGCAATTCTCCATTGAAAGAGTCTTGCTCTCACTAGTAGTCTATTTAACGTTGCAACCCACATGTGAAAGTTAACCTTGAGGAATGCATCCTTTGAACCATATCTCATTTTCCAAGGTACTTTGTCAGTTGTTTCTCTCAGCATCTTCAAAGTTAACCTTGAGGAAAATGTGGCTGCATTGATGATCTCAGTCTTCCATAGGTATCTATCAGGTTCTCTGTTTATGTGCGGAACCTATATGCATAGTAATAAGGCAATTTCGAAGAAGGATCAGACGTTGGTCCCTCGCTCTAACTGAAGGTAGTGTCCAATTGGAACTTGCAAGACTTTCCTTAATTGTTGTCGAAAGGGGAATTCAGTACTTGCTGGTCCAGAATCTCCAAAGAAGTCAATTAGTGGTTCAAGTGTTGTCCATGAATAATGCCAATAACTAGTTGTTTCTCCATTGTGCGCAGAACACTAAAGAAATTAATTGCTTAGCTTTCGACCTTAGATTGAGCAAAGATTTCCACAACCAAGATGCATTTTTTTTTCCCATCGAAAGACCAGAAAGAATCTTTTGCTAGTATGCGCTTTTTAATTTATGCCACCCATAAAGATCCAGAATTTGAGAAAATAAGTCATATTAACTTGAGGTTGAGGGTTGCATTCCACGTAGTAAAAATTATCAATCCCAACCCACATTTGGATTTAGGGAGGCAAACAGTTCGCCATCCTACTTTTGTTGACGCATGAGTTTTGATAGATCCTTACCATAGTAACCTATTATAAAGCTGCTCAATTTTCTTTAGACATCCTTCTGGCAATAAGAAAACCAAAAACAAGAAATTCAAGGTATTGTATATTACATAAGACAACAATTATAACCTTCATGCAAATGATAGAGTCTTTGTTGCTCAATATGAGAACTGAACAGGCAGTGCATCTAGGAATAGAACATATTCTGAAATTTTGAGTTTCCTATTCATCAATGGGAGCCCCAAGTATCTGACAGGAAGATATCCACTTTGATACCCAAGCAAGTCTATATATTCCTCATGACATAAGCCAGCTGTAAAGAGAGAAGTTTTCTCATTATTCATTATCAAGTTTGAGATCGATTGGAACTAGACTAGTTTGTCTATCAAAAAGATCATAACATCATCCGCAAAGGCGAGATGAGTTATTTGAGGATCTTTTGCAAGCGGATGGAGCCCTATGTGACCAGCTGCAATATGAGACTCTAGCACAGAACCAAAAATCTCCATGGAAATTACAAACAAAGAGGGAGTGAGAGGATCACCTTGCCTCAACCCCTTTGTGCATTTGAAGAACCCACATAATCTTCCATTCACCAGTACCGAAAAACATGTAGTGGTGATGCATTGTTGTATCAAACCAATGAACACAAAGGAAAACTCAGTAGCCTTTAGCACAACAATGATGAACTCCCAGCTGACCATATCAAACACTTTCTTTAGAACAACTTTTAGCAAACTCTGGGAAGTGATATGCTTCTTGTTAAATCCTTGGACTAGTTCGGTTGCAAGTAATACATTCTTCACAAGTAGTCTTCCTTTGAAAAATACAGACTTATTTCCACTTATCATTTCGGGTAGAAGCTATTGTAATCTATGAGGTAAAAGCTTAGTAATTACTTTATACATAATGTTGCAGCAGGAAATCAGCATGAAATCAGTGATTTTATATGCGCCTTGTTTCTTTGGAACCAATGTTATGGATGTGGCATTTAGCTGGTTGTGGAACTTCTCATTAACACAGAATTCATGTACAGCTACAACAAATTCATCACCAACAACCAACCAATCTCACATAGAAAACTCATTGGTGAATTCATATGGGCCAGGCGATTTGTTCTAGGGAGATTGAATATTGCAGATTTGATATCTGAGGCTGAGAAATGTGCAGTAAGGAGACCTTTCATGTGTTGGTTGCATCTAAACTTTGTGAGCAAGGTTATTTTGTCCATATATGATGGGCTAAGTGGCTGAACTGAACCGCCTAACAGACTAGAGAAATATTGGATGCAATGAACTTGAATATCCTCTACCTTTTCAATCTGGTTTCATCATTGGTCATCAGATAGTGGATCTGATTTTGTGACTTCTTCACTCTTTAACCATGACACTCGAGATTTCTGTTTCATGAACTTTTCCTCTGCTAGAGCAAGGTTAGACTATACCTTGTGGGCTTCCTTCTCAAAGTAGTTAAGACTCGGGATTGGCATAAGATAAAAGCTTTATTTGCTTCAACAACTCTATGTTCAATATCTGGATAATGGTCATTATTCAGTATTTTCATCACACACTTCATTGCTTTGAATTTCCTTGCTAAGTTAATTATACATTGATGCCCTCGAGATATATTGCTCTTCCCATCTTTCTTTCAACAAAGGCAGGAAATCCGGGTGAAGAGTAATAAAATTAGAGCAAGGTGTATTACCTACAGCTTTGGTGTCGCCAAGATACACACAAGCTGGTATATGATCCGTAATTTGGGGGTTTCCAAACTCACCATGTGAGAGTGGGAATAGTTTCAGCATAGTATCATTGATAAGAATGCAGTCTATCTTTTTTGCAATTACATTTTCTTCTTGGCAGTTCCACCAAATGAAGTGATATCCTCTGTAGAATAAATCAAATAGCCCATCTAATGACAAGCATCTAATAACAGTCTATCCCTTGAGTGATTCTAAGAGAGTGGTTGGAAGAGTCTTCTGGCTTTAATGACTGATTGAAGTCACCAAGTGTAACACATGGCTTATTTTGAGTTCTCGGGTCATTGTGAATATCAAGAAATCATACCAGAGGTTTTTCTTCTCAGATTGACAGTTTGAAGCATATACAAAAGTGGTGACGAATTCGTAGTTTATTGTCAGGAGCTTAACCAAATAGTTGATAACTTGGTTTGATTTGTTGTTAACCGAGAGAACAATAGACTTTTCCCAAGTAATCCATATCCTACCAAGTTTAACAAACTCATAGTTCGTAATATATATAACCTATTCGTAACGATGAAGCTAAGAATACGCAGGGAGTTATCAAGCTTCTCTCTTGTTTCAATGATGGCATCAAAAGGGGCTTTAAGAGCATTAACCATTTTTGGAAGCTTCTACGTTTAACAGGATCATTAGATCCTCTAGTATTTCAACAAAAAATGTCCACCATTATATAATAATAATTATTAGTGTTTAGGGCAAAATCTCCGCTTCAGCCCTTTCGAAGAGAGCTGCTTTTGTCTCTTATGCGATATAACCTCCACAAATCAGGCATCATCCTCCGGGTTTCTATATGCGGATAACTCTTCTGAATCTGTCGAGTTGGAGTACTCTGAATCAGAAGAAGAGGTAACAGCCACTTCCTTTCCTTTCTTCCCCACAACTGATATATTAGAGCCTTTATTTGCCTGCTTACACTACCCCTCTTTGATAACTAGGGTACTTGGTCGATGTGATTTAGAATTGATCTGTTTAGTTGCCTTTGAAACACCTTTCGAAATATCCTTATTAGGAGCCACTTTTGTATCTTCATTATTCGGAACAAGTCTGACTAGGTTTGTTCCCTCAACAGCATTTGTGACAGTTTGAGAAATAATTGACGCTTTTAATAATATAAAAGTAGAAGAAACAACCGGAGTCTTGGTTCCTATATTAACATTAACTGTAGTAACTTCTATTAAAGGTGGAGGGTTTACTGTCTGAGAAGTAGAAGTCTTCATTTTCTGCATTTTAGGCTCGACATCCTTTTTACTAACAACTGCCTTGTTTGCTCTGCTTATTCTGGGATAGGCTTCTGTCTGGTGAGCTGAGGAATTGCAGTTAACACATGTAATTGGGGCTGAAGAACAACACTTGATGGTGTGACCTACTTGATTGCAATACTCACACTTTGGTGGGAGCCATGAACATGTTACCTTTATTCTTATGATTTTACTAGAAGAAAATCAGACATTTATAGCTTATGTGATTTGTTGAGTTGAATTAACAATTGTATACACTCTCTGACGACATCCACATTTAACATGTTAGCTGTTGTAGGATGAAGATACAAAGGCTTACCAATTATCCTAGCTATATGAGATAACCCTTCTTCCGAGAAATATTGTGCATAAACCTTATGGAATTCAAACCAAACCGGAGCAGATTTAAGCACGAGAAGAGTAAGCTCTAGACCCGGTTCAAATTTTACAACAAACATCGATTGGTTCTCGATGTGCTGCATGCCTTGAGCTAAGACATGATGCCTTGTAATGGGAGACGAAATCCGGATTAGAAAGATGACTCTGTGAGTTTAGAAACAGTAATGTCCCTTAACTTCCGACTCCAAATGGCATTTGTAATAGTATTGAGAGCTCTAGGTGAAGGACCATTGCCGTTGAACTGAGCAAGGATGAAGCTTTCCCATCTGCTCTTGTTCCTCAAAATGACCTCATATGAAACTTTCACACACATCGCGCCTGATTCTAGCATGAAAGGAGTACCTTTCCTTTCCATTTTTATTCAAGAAGTGGAAAAAAGGTTACCTCAGGTTGTTTGAGGAGAAGATGCTTCTGGTGAGATGGCTTTCACCTCACCCTCCGAAGAGGAATGTTCGATGATTTCAATAGAAGTTGGGTCTGCCGTATCAAAGTCAGCTCTAGCTTCAATAGACACCATAGGAGTGGTGGTTCGAGACTGAACTTGACCATCGATGACAAAGGAGGACTTAGAAGGAGGATTGATTTTTGACAAAGAAGGGGAGTGAGCAAGGGAAAGTGATAGACGTGCATTTTAGCCATATTTCATATCCGTTTCTGCATTTGTTTAGACATTTAAGAACCATTTATTCTAATATTTCTGCTAGTAACTTGCATATTCTTCAATTTAGAGTCCTAGGAGTGTTGTGACACATTCTTGCATGTTTTGAGTCATTCTTAGGTGATTCGGAGCCAATTCGGAGGCTCGGAGGGTTGGAGGCGGATATAGAAGGAAGAGCTGTGAAGAACAAGTAAAAAGAGGGAGACCGATCAGTCCCGATGCGCTGAAGCTTTTTCCATAAACAATTTTATTCAGTTGAGCCGAATTGTTTAAGGCCCAACTCGTTTTGAGGGATCAGAAACCCTAAGAATAAAAGCCAGAGAGTAGCCACACTGCTCTGGATCGTTTTTCATATTCTCTTTTTCGTTTTTAGCTTTTTACAGACACTTTTCTTTTTCATCTTCTTCTACCTTTTGTTGGGCGATTTTTCTTCTCCTTGGATCATCTTGTAATCTACATTGGAGAAGTTTTTCTAAACCTGTCTCTTATATCACTTCAGTTCTGTTTCATTATGTCTTTCTTTGTCATGATTGTTTGTGTTGATTTTATCATGTGTGAGTAGATTCCTAATCAACTTTAGGAGGTTTCTAGGGATTGATGAATGAATGAATATAAGCTAGATAGGGTTTATCTTAAGGCTCTTCACCTCTTGTATTATTAATGTCTGAGTTAGCTTGATCACCTACCTTTTAATGTCTGAGTTAGCTTGATCACCTACCTTTTGATCTCTAGGTTGTTAATGCACCGAAAGTGATTGTTTAATAACCTGAAAAACTATTTGGTGAGCAATTGTCCTTGGACTGCAGAAGTAGATCCAAGGCATATTTGTGAACATATCAAACCTGATTGTAATGCTTGTCTAGAACTTTGAGGACCAACCGAAGTTAGGATTCTAGGTTGTTAGACAAAGTAGTTGATGCCACTAAAGTGGATTAGCTATATATTGTGTGTTTTGAGTTTAAGACGGTTTTACTTATGCCTTGAATAATGCTTGAATTCATCATTCTGATTTCCTGAAGAATTTCCCTGAACTTGATGCTTTTTATTTATTGAATTTAAGTCATAATTAATCTTTCCTGTTACTTGATAACTACAATAATTCGAATTGTCTTAGCTTGATTGTTAGTCTATAAAATTGATGGTATAACTTTTGGGCCCTGTGATTCGATCCTTAGATTACTACTTTGATTAAACATATATCAAATATAGTATCACATCAAAGTTATACATCATGATATCTTATTTATTTTGTTATGCAAAAGAAATATAAAATACAATATAAAACTTAAATTATGTGTATTGAATTCTTTCTATATATTTTCAATTGTATTCTAAATTAAATAAATAAATTTTAAACATTTGCATTTCTCAAATGTATATTGACATGTATTATATTCCAAAATCTTTCACTAATTTTATGGTAAGTTGCATATATTTTACTTTAGTTTTCATTTTGTTGACTAACTAACCCTTAATATATATAGTTACATTTGATTATTGGGTGAATTTGCTAAATATCATTAGATACTTATAAAATTAGGAAAGTAGCACTGATAGTGTGGAAATTGGCAATCTAACATGCATTTTCTTAAAACCCCCTATAATTTAATTAAAGAGAATAAAAATAAATAAAAATATTAGATAAATAGAATGTGGTGTCAGAAGAGAGAGAGAGAAATATGAAATAATATGGATGCTTGTATCACGACCAATGATCTGATAATGATATATTTAACACGATAA
>WJSH01008337.1:11846-28901 GCA_009757365.2 Lepidium campestre | reverse complement strand
CAACATTTTCTTTCAGGCCTTTCAACCAGGAGAAAAAGTAAATTTCAAAAATTGCAAATAACTCATATAACAAAAAAAAAGGAAAATCACTCTGTAGGATGAATCACAAAAGAGGTTAATGGATCTGATTGGTCTGAGGTTATTGATAAAATTTTTTTGTCTAAGTCCCTTCCGAAAGGATGCTTATGTTCTAGCCGGACCACCTAATTTATCATCATTATGAAGAATCTCATTGAAATCTCCAATAAGGAACCAAGGTTGATTTATAGAGTTCCCTATATTGGTTATATGATCCCATACTTGAGGATGAAGGTGTCTAACCGGGTGGCCATATACGAAAGTAATAAATATAATATGAGGGCCTACTGTAATACTTGTGTCAATTATGTTGTTGTCTGCGTGATAGACTACTAGATTTTGTGGGTCTTTCCAAAATAAAGTCAAACCACCGCTAAGATCCACCGGTTCCATTATACAAGAATTAGAGTAACCCATCCATCGCTGAAAGGATTCTACATATTGCTTACCATTTTTTGTTTCCATGAGGAACATAATGTCCGGAAATAACTTATGTTGTATTTCTTTGAGGCGTCGAACTGTCAAGGTGCTCCCCAGTCCCTGACAGTTCCAACTGAAAATGCTCATTGAGAATTGGGTGGCTTTAGGAAAGCCACCATACCTATTTTCATTGAGTTAGCACTACCAGTCTAAAACCTTATATTTTGGAGTTGATACTTTCTGTTTTTTCACTGCATTAATTCTATCATCTATATCTTGAGAAAGTGTTGAACCTGATGGACCAGGAACTTCAATAGCTTTTTGTTGTAGATGGTCAATGTTTGCTTTCTTCCTTGATTGATATATTTTCTTTGGACTTAAAACCAATTTTCTTCTTTGTTGTGATTCCTCGATGTCTTGTTTGGGTGATGAGTCAGTATTTGTGTCTTTCTTCATATGTTCCCTTGAAATGATCCCTTGTATATACCTTTGAACCATTTTATTGGTGAAAAATTCCTCTGTATTAGGAATTTGGTCTCGAAACCCTTTGAGTGTAGAGACTATAGACATCTCATCTCGATCTTCAGGGACATATGTTGAAGCATGTCTTTGAGTGGTCCTAGGTTAATATGTGATTCCTTGTTGATGGTTCTTGTTGGTCGGAGATGATAAAAGTGGGCATCTGACTTGCTCATGAGTCAAACATAAACAGTTGTAGCAGCATTATGTAACTCGTTCAAACTCAATTTCGACGCTGAACATTTGACCAGAGGGGAGCCGAATAATCTGAGACTTCCCAATTGGATTATTAATATCAAACAAAATTTTAACACGAACATACTCATGCAAGTGAGATGGATCAGGTTCAAAATCTATTTCTAATACCTTACCCATCGAATTTGCAATTGCTTGGAACATATCCTTTCTGAAAAACGCTAAAGAAATTTTTGATAATCAAATCCAAATTGGAACTTTTTGAAGAGGGTTATTTTGTTAATTTTCTTCCCATCTAGAAATTATTAAACCCCAATCCTCATAATTCCAAAACCAAATCTAATAACCGACTGAAGATCACTTGAATTGAAAAGTGTCCTTTGAAATAACCATACCTTGAACCCTATTTTGTACTCGCCATACTCTTGGTATATTCATGATCATTCTTAAGATATTTTGCTGCTCCGGATTCAAAAGTCGACCAATTATGCTCAGTTTGTTGTCCTTTCATGTGGAGTAATTCCCATCGGGAGGTAGATCGTATAGATTTTCATCTTTGATGGACATGGATCGACATGCAATTCTGTTTGAACAATTGGATGTAGAGCCTAACCGAGAACGTGATTATGGCTTGTGAATTTGATAAAATTGACTGAAGAAAACAATTAGAGATGGAATGAAGAAGCAGATTGAAAAGTAGACAGTGTTTGAATGTTGATTGGCACCTACACTGGTCCAACGGAGGGACTCGCTTCTCACTTTCTTAGAGAAAACGAGGGGGTTGACTTTTCATGATTTATGTTTTAAATAATGATTAAATAAATTAAATTTATATTTAGTTACATATTAAATTATTATTTAATCATTTATAAATATTATTCTCATTAAAGATATAATTTTCAAAATTAGTTTTTAATTTTAAAACTAGCTAAATCAATTTTAAGTATTTTTCTATGTTTAATTTAATAATTTTAACTATGTCGAGATATGGTCTGATTTATTATGTAATTATGTATGTAATTTAAAATTTTATGTATTTTAATTGTTTATCAATTTTTAAAATACATGGAAATATTCTTTGTCATTTAATATAGTAATTATCAATATGATAACTTTCAAATCTATAAAAATAAAAATATGAAACAAGTAATAACATAGAACTAAACATCCATGGCAGTCAATGATTAAAAAGAAATCAATAACATAGAAATCAATAGTTTAAAAGTTTTCGATGAAACTAATATGGAAGTCGACGTCTTCTTGCTATCTATTCAGTGATAGAGTCACGTATACCCTCCATCACTCTATCACTAGTCGGTATGTATGGAATATGTCCAACATTATCTTCTTCCTCGTTAGTTTCTACCACTTGATTACCATGATTTTCATACTCTTCAGCTGCTTTCCAATGTGCAAAATCTTGATCCTCCTTATGTGAATCTCGAATAAAATTGTGGAGACCCATAGTTGCTATCACAATTTTCACCCATTTTCTCAGCTCATACTTAGGATGTTTTCGGTCCAAAATCCTCCATTTAGCTTTCCATACATCACAAGCTCGCTCTATCACCGAACGTAAACCAGAATGTTTGCGGTTAAACAATTCTCTAGTAGTCACCGGCTGTCCTCTTATGAATTGATCAAGGTGGTATCTAGTCTTCCGATGAGGCCCTAAGTAACCAATTCTGGTTGGGTACTCTGAGTCGACTAAGTAGTATTTTCCGTTGGGAGGATGAGGAAAAAAGGCTCTTGTGTAGCACAATATGTCAACACATTTGTGTCATGTGCTCTCCCAGGTACCCCAACGTAAGCATATATGAATCTCATGCTAAAATTACATATAGCAAGCACGTTCATTGTTGCTTTAGCTTTTTGACCTCTATATGGTTCAACTTCCCAGATGGAGGACGAACCAGCACATGTGTATCATCAAGAGTACCAACGCAATCTTTAAAATAAGGCCAATACCTTCGATCATTTGCTAAAACAGAACTAAGACTTGCAAACTCACCCCTTGTAGGCTTCACAATGTGTGCTGCAAGCTTCAAGAGAGCACTCAAAACATCATCCAATTTCATTTTCACTGTGTCATTCGAATGTTGATATCGCTCAGCAATGACCCGTACAATTATATCTTGGACAACCATCTCTATAAACATTGCCACACTCTCTTCTAGATAAACATTGCAAGATTCCTCTAGCTTATATGTTCTGACAGCTTCTTACATAGACCCTTAAATGTTTCCTGGTTCATGCGTAGGATATCAAAGCAGTGTGTTTCAGATTCGAACATAAATCATTGCACACGACGCCAACTTCCACCCCGGTTCGTCCTCAATATCTATCTGTCGATGTTCACATCCATCACCCCATACATTTCATCTATAGCAGCATACATATCTTCTTCTCCATTCAAAACCAAATCCATGTCTTCATCCTCCACTAGATACCTAAATGTACCCTGCAAAATCATTGTAACACTTCTAAGTAAACAAACTACATACTATCATAAAGAGACAAGATGTATAATGGTAGTAAGAAAAGATATATAACCACAAATTACTAGAATTCATAGAAATGTCACTAGTTAAGCAAATATTGTAAAGCTAAACATTGCAATGCTTCTAACTAAGCATCTCTACTTTTCCTAGTTGCAAACTCCAAGTACAAAATCTTGTTCTCATCCTCTTCGTAAAATAAGAAAGTCTGACGATTAGTAATGTCTTCTTTAAGATGTTGAATTGATGCTTTTTACAAAGGAGACCACATTCTTATACTAGGCAAAGAATGTAAAACTTGCATGGCTCGAAGCTGACTGCAACTAAATTCAGGATGATTCTCTATTAGACGGTTCTTGTGAGAAAGAATCTGATCACGTGACTGAATACTATCCCTAATCACATTTGCTACGACTTGTCCATCTTGTACAACTCTTGATCTTTCCCGACTTGTCTTTGGTCCACTGGAAGATATCGGGGTATTATGTGATACATCCATTTCTTGATTAGAAGGAGGAACACTCTGCCTTGATTCAGATGCATTATCCGACTCGTTTATAGGATCCTCAGGTATCATGGTGTCCAAATTCTCTTCACCTTGTTGAGCAGTCCAACCTTCTTTTCCACTTATGTAAACTGAACCAAAGACATTCTACATTAAATCCATGTTTGCTACAGGTTTTTCTTTTATTTTTCTAGCTCCCGGCCATTCATGCAAGACAAACAAAAATTGATTTCATATATGTACGTGAGACGTAAAAATATATACTGTATTATATATGTCAATTCTAAACAATCGTTCATCACAATTCTAAACAATCGTTCATCACAATTCTAAACAATAACTCAACCATAACATTATAAACCAAATAAATAATTAACTAGATTTAACATAGAGTGACATCTATGATCCAACAAAGTTTTGTGATAGTATGACACTGACCAAGTTAAAGAACCAAAAAAAATTTATAAAGCCAATTTCGTGAAAGTGAAAGAGATTACTACAACAAAAAGATGTTTATATCAACAAGAGAAGCTTATATAGCGTTTCTATTAACTTTAAAAGGCTATGTTACCATGTGAAGCTGAAGACACATATGGGAAACACAAACTAATGCACAAATCTTCAACCAAACACAACCTTGATATTGCTCACAATGAAAGGACAATTGAAAAGTTGAAAGCTTAAGCACCTATCAACGATCTCAAACAATCTCCAAAAAATAAATCATGTGCCAATATAACTTGGATTCCCTGATGCCAATTAGATCTGCCGATTAGTTCTACATGTGGTTCCTCTAGAAAAATAGATCTCCACGATCCATAATGATTATATTTCTACACCCCACATGTGGTAATTATTGCTGAGTACTTGAACAGACTAGAAGATTCATGAGAATTGACAAATAGCATGTCAATAAGTACAAGTTCCAGCTCAAATCTTGGATGAACGTTTCCATATAATTTCCGGACATAAAGCACCTAACTTTCACCTAGATAGTTCTCAAGTTTCCAACTCCAAATGGAAGACTGCACTACAAATCTCATATATTTATCCACAACTTAAAACTCAGAACTTAAAACTCAGAACTCAAAACTCAAAACTTAAAACTCAGAACTTACACTCAAACTTAACAAATCAGATTATCGATAAATCAAATTCCTAAAACCACTTCTCATCACCAAAAGTTACAGCATATAACCAAATCAATAAATTTGTTTAAGACCATTCAAACCAAATATCACAAAAACATACCTTGCATCGCTCGTTCCACCAATCTTCACTCATGTCTAGGAACCCATTTGAATCATAGCCAATTCCATTTGCGAGTCAGTCTTTTTAAGGATTCGTACTGCTTCTTACAAGTATTAAACTTGTTTCCAAATTTTTTCCATGAATTTTTTTCACCAAATGCATCATTGAACTTGTCTATTATTGTTCGTCTCCCAGACTCATTCACAAATTGTTTTCTTACGTTACCCTTTAGTTTTTCTTCCATCCGAAATTGAAGAAATAGACCGTGTTTGTTCATCACTCCAAATAAGGTTTTATTATTTTAAATAACAACATGTTCAATTATATCATCAACTATATTTGAGTTAAGATTGGATGATACTTACATCACTACCAGGAATAGATGTCATTGTATCTGTAAATAAAAATTTAAAGAGACAAAATTATAATCATATTTGAATCAGCATCATGTTTTATACAAACACGTTTGCTGCTAAATGATATGAAACAATTGAACATAATAATTGCAGCGTTTACTTTAAACAAAAGAACATCAATTATTTTTGAACATGTTTAACTATGTTCCTTACAGTTAATAGTGAAACAGAGTAACACATACATCATTTGAAACATTTGGCTAATGATTTTAGTTATCATTCTTCTACAGTCTGATCTCTACACCCTAGTTCATGGCTTCTGTCATCAGAAACAAAGCAAGAACTAACCCCTCAAACCCATCAGCTGAAGCAGCTCTAAAGGTAAATCTCATACCCATTTTGTCAGATTGATTTGAATCCCATAAACAAGTCGATTAAAGCCAACATGAGGAACCCACATCTGCAAACTGAACCCAAACTAGAAATCATCATCCCAAATCTAAGAGCCGTCTTCTTGTTCACATAGCAAACCACGGGAGCAAACATATATAAAACTAAGCAACTTCAACACAATATTCCAACAGAAGAAACTAGTACATATTTTTGTTATCTTTGTAACTTTAGAATGATGAAAAACCCAGAAAATTGCTTGCATTATTTTGGAAGAGCAACGATCTAAATAGATCTTTACATGAAACAAATGATTAAAACTGACTCCTCGAAAGACACCGACTTAAATAACTTAACTTAATGACTCTGGAAATGTAACTTATTAACTCAACTTATTGACTCATTAAACAAACATAGACTCGTTCAAACTTCTTCAATTCCTCCCCTAAACTGGAACACTTCTCTTCCAGTTTAAACTTCTTTGGCTCTAACTCCCATCAATTCTCTCAGCTTCTCAAAAGTATCAAGTTTTACTGCCTTTGTCATGATATCCGAGACCTGTTCTTGTGTAGGACAATACTCAAGCATAATTACACCTTCATTCACTAACTCACGGAGGAAATGGTACCTGATGTGTATGTGTTTGCTCCTTCCATGTAGGACTGGGTTTTTAGACAATTTAATAGTTGAGCTATTGTCACAGAACAATGTAGTGCCTTCTTCTTGCTTGGCTCCAATCTCTTCTAAAATGTTCCTCAACCATACACCTTGACACGCTCCGTATGCAGCAGACACAAACTCAGCTTCTGTTGTGGACAAAGTCACAATGGGTTGTTTTTTGGACGACCAAGTAACAGCTCCACCACTTAGCATAAACACATACCCAGAGGTACTCCGTCTATCATCAATGTCTCCGGCGTAATCACTGTCTACATATCCTATCAGCTCGGCTTCTCCTTCCCCTTTATACTTAATGCCGTAATCAACATTACCACGAATGTACCTCAGAATCCTCTTTGCAGCTTGCAGGTGCATTTCATTAGGACTTTCCATGTATCTACTTACTAGATTTATAGAGAAAGTAATGTCGGGTCTCGTTACTGTTAAATACCTCAAACTTCCAATCAGCTGCTTGAACATGGTGGAACTGATATCCTTTTCCGTTCCTTCCTTTGATAGCTTATGACCAGGAACCATTGGATTCTTTACAGAATTACTCTCCTCCATACCAAACCTCTTCAAGACATCTGCAGCATACTTTTGTTGATTGATAAATATTCCAGTTTGATCTTGAATCACCTCGACACCCAAGAAGAACCTCATCAGGCCAAGATCGGTCATTGCAAATTCTTCCATCATCGATCTTTTAAAACTCTCAAGCAAACAAACTGAGCTCCCAGTATAAATAAGATCGTCAACGTACACACTTACTATCAGAATCTCCTCGTCTTCTTTCTTCACAAACAACGTGTGTTCACAGTAGCATTTTTCAAAGCCTTCTCTCTGAAAGTATCTTTCAATGCGATTATACCAGGCCCTTGGCGCCTGCTTTAAACCGTACAACGCCTTCTTTAGTTTATAGACCTTGTGTGGTTCATCTTGTGCCTCAAACCCCTCCGGTTGATCAACAAAAACATCTTCACTTAGCTCTCCGTACAAGAATGCACTCTTAACATCTAGCTGAAACAATCTCCAACCCCTTTTCGCAGCTAATGCCAGAATAGTTCTGATTGTGTCCCATCTAGCCACAGGAGCAAAAACTTCATAGAAATCAATCCCATACCTCTGATTATAACCCTTGACCACCAATCTTGCTTTGTACTTGTCGACTTCTCCTCTTTCATTAAACTTTGTTTTAAAAATCCATTTCACACCAATTACCTTAGCTCCTTCTGGCAGTGTCACAAGCTCCCATGTATCATTGTCCTCAATAGATCCGATCTCAGCTTCCATGGCTCTCCTCCACCTCTCATCCATTACTGCTTCTGAGAATCTTTCTGGATCATCTGAGGCCGTGAACATAATGATCTTCCCTTCGTCATCTTCTTCAACAAATAAACCAACTTGATCTGTTATGTAATCCTTCATCCATACAGGAGCTTGTTTGCGTCTTTCTCCTGTCTTTCTTTGAATTGGTGCGCTGCTATCACCAGATAACACATCTCCAACAACCCTTCTTTCTTCTTGTGAAGACACCCTTTCATCTTCTGCTGCAGAAAAATCTTCAACATCTTGTTGTTTCTCACTATCTTCTTCTTCATCTTCTGATTCATCTATCAGGTTTTTCCAGACATAACCATTATTCTCTTGATTTTCATTCCACTCCCAACTAAGATTCTCATCAAACTTCACATCTTTACTGATTATCATCTTCTTCGTTGTTGGATTGTAAAGCCGGTATGCCTTGGACTCTTTGCTCACTCCCACCAAGACACACTTTACACTCTTCTCATCTAGTTTAATTCTTCTTTCATACGGAATCATTGCGTATGCAATACAACCGAAAGTTCTTAGGTGAGACACCGATGGTTTATGGCCACTCCATTTCTCTTCTGGTGTGATGTCTCCCAGTGCCTTTGATGGGCTACTGTTGAGGATATGGACCGCATATTGTGCTGCTTCAGCCCAGAAAACCCTTGGTACGGACATTCCCATGAGCATACACCTAGTCATGTTCATGACTGTTCTGTTTTTCCTCTCTGCAGTACCGTTTTGTTGTGGCGTGTAAGCAGCGGTGAGTTGTCTCTTTATCCCTTCTGCTTTACAGTAATCTTCAAAGGCTTTAGAGTTATACTCTCCTCCTCGATCTGACCTGAGACACACCAAAGGTTGTCCTAGTTCTCTTTCTGCTGCCGCCTTGAACTCCTTGAAGATTTGTAAAGCATCAGACTTCTCTTCGATAACATAAGACCAACACTTCCTACTGAAGTCATCTATGAAGTTTATCAAGTATCTCTTCCCGCCTATGGAGCTTGGGTTGATCGGTCCACAGATGTCTGTGTGAACCAACTGAAGTCCTCTCTCTGACTTCCATGAACTCTTCTTTGGAATGCTCTCTCGGTTTTGTTTCCCTTTCATGCATATCTCGCATAGATATTCATTTCCTTTCAACTTAAATCGAGGCAATCCAAACACCAATTGCTTCTCAGAAAGTTCCTTCATCCCCTTGTGACTGAGATGCCCGAGCCTTTTGTGCCACAGATCCTCTGCTTTCTCTTCCGTTACCTGGAGAAAATTCCCTTCTCCAACCTCTTTCCCCTTTTTCATCATTACCATCACAGCAAACATTCTGTTTTTGCTCATGAAAGACTTCATCAACAGCCTCCTTTGTTGTTTGTGCCAAATCTCACACACATCATCTTCAATGACTATCCGCAATCCAATCTGTTGTAGCTGACCCACACTCAACAAATTATTTTTCAGTCCCGGTACATAGTAAACAGAGGTAATTGTTTGATTGACGCCATTCACATTAAGACTGAGATTTCCTCTCCCTTCAACCGTCATTCTTCGATCATCTCCTAGTTTAACACTAGTGCGGAAGTCGTCATCAAAATCCACAAACCAGCCTCTGGTTCCACACATGTGGTTGCTGCATCCAGAGTCAAGAAACCAGACATGCTCTTCTGTCTTATCTCTTTCAACTTCTACATGTGCCATGAGCAACACATCCTCTTCAAGTTCTGCATAGTTAACATTCTTCTCCCATTCAGGACACTCGTACGTATAGTGACCTTTTTTGTGACATTTGTAACACTCAACAGCATCCTTGTTAAAACTCGAGTTTCCTCTTCCTCTACCCTGATAGCCAACCCTACCTCTAGAGTAGAATCCTCTGCGTCCTCTACCTCCATATGATTTCCAATTTCCTTCAATCTTCAGAGCATGATCATCTACACCATGCCTGATTAGCTTCTGTTCATGAACCATTAAGGAGCTTTGCAAACCATCAATCGACAACTCCTTGATATCATTTGATTCCTCGATAGCACACACGACATATGTGAATTTCTCCACAAGGGTCCTTAGAATCTTCTCCACTACCTTGGAATCAGCTAACTCTTCTCCGAGATTCCGCATGTCATTCACCACGAGCATGACCCTTGAGAAATATTCGGCTATAGCTTCTCCCTCCTTCATCTCCAAGATCTCAAAGTTGCGTCTCAGTCTTTGAAGTTGAGCGCTCTGCACTTTCTGGTTTCCTTGGTACTTCATCTTCATAGAATCCCAGAGATCCTTGGCAGTCTCCTTCTTCAGAATGGTCTTGAGAACCGTCTTGTCAATAGAGGCATACATATAGTTTTTTACCTTCAAATCCTTCAGTGTTAACGCAGCTAACTCCGTTCTTTGAGCACCAGTAAGGATCACATTTCTCTCTGGCCTTGTGATCCCTGTCTCAATGAGATCCCACCACTCTTTGGACCTAAGCAGATTCTCCATCAACATTGCCCAGTATTCGTAGTCTCCATCGAACTTTGGAATGCTCAATAATGAATCTCTCTCACTCATCGTTGCTCTCTTGCACCAGGCCCGTGAAGGCTCTGATACCACTTGTTATCTTTGTAACTTTAGAATGATGAAAAACCCAGAAAATTGCTTGCATTATTTTGGAAGAGCAACGATCTAAATAGATCTTTACACGAAACAAATGATTAAAACTGACTCCTCGAAAGACACCGACTTAAATAACTTAACTTAATGACTCTGGAAATGTAACTTATTAACTCAACTTATTGACTCATTAAACAAACATAGACTCGTTCAAACTTCTTCAATTTTAAAGCTAAGCAAGACTAATTTAACACTAGCGAAGAAATAACTCACCAGGATCACAGGTTTGGTAAAACTTCACAATATCTACATAAACCAAAAAAAGTAAACAAACCCAAAATCGTCAAATCTCATGAAATATACAACAACAAAGACCTTATTCTTCTAAAACGAAAATAATCCGGTAACGAGTGAGATAAGAAGAGAACAAAGGAAGAAACCTTCTTATATTGCACGAGCTCCTCACAATTTCTTCTCTGCTACAGAAGAAAAAACCCTAGCATGAGGAAGAAGCCGAACGAAAACTAGATATATCGATTAGGTATTTTTGGCATATAAATTTAGTAATTGAATTGTTGTTTTAATTTACAAACTTGATAAATCAAGATTTTATCATTCAAATTTTAGCTTTAGAGGTTATTGATATACATGATTTTCAGCTCAATTTCATATCTATTTTTGCATTTGTTTAGGCACTTAAGATTCATTTATTCACATATTTTGACTAATAACTTTCATATTCTTCATTTTAGAGTCCTAGAAGTGTTGTATCGCATTCTTGCATGTTTTGAGTTATTTTTAGGTTATTTGGAGCTGATTTGGAAGCTTGGAGTGTTGGAGGCGGATCCGAGAGAAAGTGCTACGAAGAACAAAGCAAAAAGGAGGAGACCGGTCGGTCCCATCTTTAGGACCGATCGGTCCCGGTACACAGGAGAATTTTCCATACTTATTTTTGTTTAGTTGGGCCTAATTTTTTAAGGCTCAGCTCGTTTTTAGGGATCAGAAACCCTAAGTATAAAAACCAGAGAGCAGCCACCATTTTGGGCGGGACTCACTTTTCCATTTTTTTGAATCTCTATTCTTTCTCTTCCACTTTACAGACAATTGTTCTTCTTCTTTTCTTCTACTTTTGTTGGGCGATTTTTCTTCTCCCTAGATCTTCTTGTATTCGAATTTGGAGAAGTTTTTCTAAACCATTTTATATTAATTCAGTTTCAGTATATCATGTCTCTCTTATTTGCTATTGTTTGTTTTGATTTCCTTATATGTGAGTAGTTCCCTAATCAAGTTTAGAGATTTTCTAGGGTTTGATGAATGAATGAATGGAAGCTAGATAGAGATTTTTTATGGTTCTTCACCTCTTATAATATTAATGCTTAAGTTGAATTGCCTGTTTAGCTTTTGATCTCTAGGTTGTTAATGCACCGAAAGTGATTGTTTAATAGCCTGAAAACCAATTGGTGAGCAATTGTCCTTAGACTGCGGAAGTTGATCTAAGGCAAGTTTGTGAACATATCAAACCTGATTATAATGTTTGTCTAGGACTTTTAGGGCCAACAGAAGTTAGGATTCTAGAATGTTAGACAAAGTAGTTGATGCCACGGAAGTGGATTAGCTATACATTGTGTACTTTGAGTTTAAGACGGTTTTTATTGTTCCATGAATAATGCTTGAATTCATCATTTTGATGTCCTGAAGAATTTTCCTGAAAACTTGATGTTTTAATTTATTGAATTTAATCTCGTTTGTTTCACTTCTTGTTACTTGATAACCACAACAAATCGATTTGTCTTAGCTTGAATGTTAGTCGAATAGATTGATAGTGTGACTCTTGGTCTCTGTGGATTCGACCCCTAGATTACTACTCTGATTGTTGTGCACTTGCAGTAGAAATTGATAGGGTTTTAAACCTCTGTGTATCAAGCTTTTGGCGCCGTTGTCTGGGACCAATTACGTTGCCTTTTGATCTAAGACTAATTTCTAGTCTAAGATTTGATTTTCTTACTTTTTCTTTTTGATTTTCTTCTGCGATTCAGGTTTATGACCAGAAGAAGTCAAGGCTCTGAGAATCTCTTAATCATAGACAACGCAGAACTTGCGAGACTAGAGAGAGAGAGAATCGCAGAACGTGATCAGCCGCAGCTATGATAAGTAACACTCAACTACCGTCGCCTCCGATCAACAATGGTGACCAGCTGGGTCACAATGGTAGAATTGCTCCATACGTTGCAGCTGAGGAGATGCTGAGACAGCAACAACGTCAAAGAGATAAGCAAAATCAGGCGAATCATCGCCAAGATCAATAACAATATCCGCCACCGCATAATGGGCAGAATCAGCATCAACCATGTCGTGTCATTGGTGCTATGGACACACCTTATCAGTTCTATCAGAACCGATCTGTCATTCGTCCACTAGTCCCTCAGAGCAGGATTATGAGATCAAGCCTGAATTGATCAACCTGATCAAACAATATCAGTTCCATGGATTGCCATATGAGAATCCGATGGACCACGTTGAGTCCTATTAGGAAATATGTAGCACAAACCAGTTTAAATGGAGTCCATGCGGATTACATCAAGTGCAAACTGTTCCACTTCTCTCTTGTTGATAAAGCACTGAGATGGTTGAGATCTCTTGAGCGTGGATCACTGCAATCGTGGGATAAAACTAGAGCTACATTTCTTGACTATTTCTATACTAAGTCCAAGACTGGTGCCCTGAGAAACAAGATTACTACCTTCCAACAGAGATCTGGTGAGTCCTTTTGTGAGGCATGGGAAAGGCTTAGGGAATTCATGAGAGATTGCCCACGCCATGGGTATATCGATGAGCAGATTTTCAACATCTTCTGTGGAGGAGTCGATTGGGAATACAAGAATTTTCTGAATGCTTCCAGCAATGGAGATTTCATTACTAAGACAGTGGATGAGGCATTTACACTTATTGAGAACTTGGCTGCAAGTTCCAGTAATCGCTGTCAGGAGTATGACCGTTCGGTACGTGTCAACAGTCTTGTGACTCAGAGGATTGATGAGCTGAATACTAAGATTGATATGTTGATCAAGGCTAATTAGAGAGGAGTGCAACAGTGTAATGAAACAAGAGAAGTTGTTTTTGCTCAAGGAGTTCAAGAAGAGGCTGATGAGTTGTTGTATGTCAATTATGTGACTGGGCAAGGATATGGGTAGAACAAACTCTATAATCATCCTAATTTATCTTACATGAGCACTAATGTTGAGAATCCTCAAGGTTAGATATATCCTCTAATTGCCCAGACTTCACACTATCAGAGAAAATCTCATGTGCAAAATTCGGGCGTCACTGCGCTTTCTCAGGGTTTTCAGAAGCAAGTTCGTGCAAAATTCGAGCATCGGACAGAATTATTAGAAAATTTTCGTGCAAAATTCGGGAACGAATTTCAAGCATTTTCAGCAGCCTCCAATGCATTAGTTTTAGCATCGTCCTCCACAGTAGTTACAGCAGTCTGCAAGCTCTTCAAACAGCTCACAAGATAAGCTTAAGGCTTTAATGTAGCAACTTCTTCAAAACCAACAAAAATCTTCTTAGGAGATCAAAGAAAAGACTCAGGAGCTTAATGCAAAGGTTGATAGCATGTACCGCAATCTGAACAACAAATTTGAAGCAGATAGTGCTCATGTAAAGAAGTTAGATACTCAAGTTGCTCAGACTGCTAAAGCGATTGAGAGACCTAAAGGGACCCTTCCAGGGAAGGTGGAGAAAAACCCAAAGGAGTATTGTAATGTCATCACCTCCAATGATGAGAATGAGAGAGCAATAGAGGAGATTGCTAGACTACTCTATGGGGAAGATTATGATAGTTGGGTTGCTGAGAAAAATGTGAAAGAGGGCAAGAACACTAAAAACTTACCCAACATACACGAGGAAGTTGAGCACAATGGCGGCAAGGGATTGGCTGTCGAGAATGCTGAGAATGTAGCGATGATTGCAGAGGAGCAGAAGGAGACACCTATATGAGTTGAGGGTAAGAAAGCCAAAGATGTAGAATCTCCTCCTTATGTGCCACCAATCTCCTTCCCTGGTGTTGTCTACACCAAGGCTCAAAAGAAGGTATTCTCTAAATTCAAGGTAGACATGAGTGAGATTGGAGTCCCTTTACCGAAAATGGAAGACTTGTTCGAAGTTCCAAAACAAGTGATGTTCCTCAAGGCGGTTCTTGATAATACAGAGCAAGCGAAGAGCTGATGGGGTATGATAAGGTGAACGATATTGCACTTCTTGAGCCCACATTGCTGCCTAAGTTAAGAGATCAATGTCGGTTTACTATCCAGTGTACTTTTGGTGAGGTAAGTTTTGATGATGCTCTTTGTGATTCTGGTGCTTTTGTGAAAGTCATATCCCTTGAATTGGTGAAGAAACTAGGGATCAAAGATATGAAGGGTCATTCGACTTCTATTTCGTTTGGTGATGCTTCCACAAAGTATCCGATTGTGAGGCTTGTTGACTACCCACTCAAGGTTGGAAGCTGTCTAGTTCCAACAGATTTCACGGTTCTAGAAATGGAACAAGACTGTAAGGATCCACTCATTTTAGGAAGACCATTCCTCAAAACTGTTGGAGCAATTATGGACTTGCTCAATAACAGAGTGATCCTTGAGATGGTCAACAAGAAGATTTCATATCCTCTCAAAGTATTCAAGAGTAACTTTTGTGGTGTAATTGGTTGTGAAGAGGTTGGAACAAGGACTCCACGAATTAAGACTGGAAATCATGACAAGAGGATGCTTCCTAGGGAGTTTGTTGTTAATGATCAAGTGTTGTTATCTAACTCACGTCTGAAACTTTTTCCAGGGAGGTTGAGATCTTGGTGGTCCAGTCCATTTACTATCAAGGAAGTGAGACCATCTGGAGTTGTAGCATTGCTGGATGTTGTTGGAAGTGATTTTGTGGTTAATGGCCAACGCCTAAAGCCATATTTTACTGATATTGTTGTCACTGAGGGTAAAACTATTCCTCTTGGTGATCCGCCAGCTGTTTAAGAACAAAGTTGAGCTTGAGACTTTAAACAAGCGCACTTGGGAGGCATTTTCATGTTTATCTTTGTGAATAGTTTTATTTCATTTTGTTTTTGATTGTTTTCTAGTTTGTTTGGCACATGTTGTTTCAGGAAAATCTCATGTGGACAAGAATTAAGCTTTCATTTGTTGGACGTATAGGACACCGATTGATCCAGTCTTTAGGACCGATCAATCCCAAGGTGTTTCACTCGCGACAACAAAGTAAGAGACCGATCGGTCCACATCTAGACCGACCAATCCTAGGGCCCATGTACATTTCTTTTCGACAGTTTTGGTTCAATTTAATTAACTATTCTGATCCAGATCCGGTTTATGAGCAGGAAGAGGCCTACACCTCTGATGTTTCCACTCTTTAAAGGTAACAAATCACCACTTTTGTAAATATGCATCACTTTTCTTTATTTTGTGTCTTCTCTTCTTTGGATTTTCTTTCACCGGGACGGTGCAAATTAAGTATGGGGGAGGGAAATTGTTACTAACCACATTTTCCTTTCTCTTGTTTTGATTTTTGAGTCATTTTTCAATTTTTCTTGAGTCAGTTTTTCATTTAAGGGATTTTGTTGAGTCAAAAACATGCGGTGAACCATGATTTTTTGAGGAATAACCACGTTTTCAGGGACTTAAGTGACCATTGATCCAAGCTTGACAGACTTCAAAGACTATTGGAAAACCTAGAGACTGTGCAACTTTCCAACATTACCCATGTCCCTTCGAGCTTTCGAAGGATCTAATGCCGACTTTGCACCTAACCTGACTTTATTCTCTTGTCTTGGGGCTTGGAAATACATTGGATCGGGTTCTTCTCTCAGTCCTGAAAGACTTATTTGTGTGAGTGTGACCCCCTCTCTTAACTTTTCAAGTTAATTAATGCTTAAAAACATGATGACTGGAGCCCTATGATCGAATGAACTGAAAAGATGAGATGATTTTCTTTGAAGTAAAGGAATAGGAAAATTTTCTGTGACCTCATTATTTTACTTGGAGAAATGATCACGCAAAGGTGAAAGCGAGGCCTAGGAAAATTTTCCATGATGCCATTATTCGCTTTTGCCTTTGAATTACCAAAGGGCAACCGATAGAAAAAAATAAAATGATATCGTAGAAGAGTAGGGAGAAATCGGTTGCCAAAGTGAAAGAATGAGAAGAAAGGGGTCACCAGGAAAATAGTCTGTGTGTTCAAGTTGTGACTGAAGGAGATCCCAAGTGTCCAATGATCGATACTCCCTCGATGA
>WJSH01008330.1:0-12651 GCA_009757365.2 Lepidium campestre | reverse complement strand
CCATGCACTACTTCCCTTTTCTATTGATAAATTGTACTGGAGTTGCTTGGAATGTGATGTCATTCCAATGGAAGCATGTCACGTGTTGTTGGGAGGACTGTGGGCGTACAAGAATAATCTTTTGCACAACGGATTCTTCTACTCGTATGTAGTTCAGGTGCATGATCAACTGATTACTCTACTGCATTCCCCTAAGTGGTTTGAGTACGCTCGGCATAGTGCAAGGCGTTTACCGCCAGTACTACCTCTCGCTAGAGAGAACGAGTTGTTGGTCAGTCGAGTTACGCGCATCTTCAAGGGATGGGAGAAGATCGCAGAGGGGGCTGGAGAAGTTCTTAAGAGGGAGGGAGATGCCGGTAAAGAATGGACTGAGGGGGATGATTCTCAAGGTGTTGCGCAGGAAGGAACGGATTGGAGGATCTCAAGCCGGTGTTAGGATCCGTGAGCAGGGAAGGAATTGGATAGACACTTACGACAAGTGTGGAGGTTGTTATACCCGCACCAGGTGCAGCTTGAGCTTCAGTATCGGACTCCGCAGATTCGAGGTCAAATCTCTCTGACTATGAGGGATCTGGTGCAGCGTAGCACTAGGGTTAGACCGAAACACGCAAGCTTATACTCTCTCTGAACCTTTTCTATTTTAATTATCTATTTTTAAAGATTATTTGAGCTTTTGTTGGGTTTGTTTTGGGCTTAAGTTGTGATAGACCCTTTCTTTTTAGGGGTCCAGGAAGAGATAAGGAAGTCTGATCAGTTTAGGTATTTTTCCATTTATTTAGGGATTCTTTGTTTTGGTAATTTTCCTTTTTATTTAGGATTTCCTAGTAAGGCATCGGCTCATTAGGTTTTAGGGTTTTCCTCAGGGAATTCATTATAAATATGTAACATCTTGCTTCATTAATAAAACAGAGAGAGATTTATTAAAAACAAAACTCTAGCTTTTGCTAATGTGAGAAATCACAAACCTTAGCCGTCGTTAAGCTCTGCTCCCACGTGAGGAAGCCTAACCAGAGTGAACCCCGAGTTCTTTTTGTTGATAGGATTCAGGAGGCTTGATTCAATTCGTCATTCAAATCATATATCCCCATCACCGCCGCCTTCATCATCACCATCGTCCGCTGCCGCCATCATCTCACCGCCGCTGCCAAACCCTAATCACGCCGCCGCCATCTCTTGCTTCCGCTGCCGCTTATTTGTCTTGTAGTTGCTGCCTCCATAGATCAGAAACTCTAATCTGATTTATGCGTTGCACCAATTAGATAATACAATAGACATAAATATGTTGTATTAAACAAAGTATAAACTTTGGTTGATATTTAATGAATACCATTTAAGCATTCTTTATACTTATTTATTAAATTCATTACAAGAAAATGTACATTGTTAGCATGGAAAATATGATATCATACTTGTTATATAACGTTTTCTCAAATGCTATAACATCGGCAGCTATGGTAGGTTCGGCATATACGATAGCATTATTTGTGTGTGCTACGATAGGTAAGATATCATAGCAATAATCAAATGTCATTATTTTTATTGTTATATCACTTCGATTAAAAATATATATATTATGATAAACCAATTAGCATGCTATGGCAGTTCTTTCTACAATAACAGTTATGTAATGTTGTAATATATTTCGTTATGCGAAAACTAATTTTCATCGCTATGATATTAGATTATAACTTTTTTTTGTTGTTATATTTATTTTCATAAAGCTATCTATAGTTGTTATAGAATTTAATCTTGTTTTGCATAATTAAAATTGAATTACTTGGCAAAATCCACACATTCATTCAACATAATATAAGTTTGATTTCAATCCTACATGACACAAATCTGTAAACCAAATACATTCAACCTACATGAAAAAATCTCAATCCAAAATACGTAAGATAAATTATAGTTAAGTTAGCTTAGTCAAGTAACTAAAACTAACTAAGCTGAACCAAAGTTTCTTCATTCCCTGCAACAATCAAAATTATCGGTATATCAGTTTTAATAAACACTAGCAAATATAAAACCAAAGCACAACCATTACAATAATTACACCACTTAGCTTGTTACTTAACTTTAAAAGAGTACCAATTTATCCATTAGCCATGCTTTAGATGAACCTTGCACATCCCCAAGCGTAACAAGTAAAAGCATTTGTTTTCTTCTCCACCATCATCCTTTGCAAACAAAGCCAAGGATCATTAGTTTTATAACTTGAACGGTCATTTAGATGAGAGATCAAGATTCTCATTGTTGTTTGGTTCTTCTTCGTTTTCGTTTTCGCTTCTTTCCTTAGTTTCTTCATTACCTTTTTTTCTTCATCATCATCCTCCTCAATTTCAAATTCTTCTGGTTCGTCACTCTTACTCGCACTTTCTGCAGCTAGTTAGGCTTTGTCTTCATTGCTTTTATTAGTTTAATTTAAATAGTTATTTTTATATTATTTTTTTCGTCTTTAAATAGTTATTTTTATAGAAAAACGTAAAACAATTATGTAATTGTTTTATATTTTTATTTTTGGAAACATTGAGTTTACTATTGTAGTTGGTATTTGTTTTGAATTTTTATTTTGTTTTACCGATAAGAAAAAGATTGTTCATCTTCTTCAAAAAGATCTGACAAAACTAAGTCAAGAAAAAAATTCCGGTAAGTTTTTTCAATTACGTAATTAGGTTTTGGTTAGTTTAAGAGATTCTTAATTATAAAACATGCTTTAACCGACTAAATTGAAGTTTTTTTGTGTTGAACTTATACAAGAGAAAAAAAAAAAACATTCCTTTATTATTGCAGATCATACTAAAATCTAGGTTTAAAAATCCAAATCGGTAAGTTTTTTTTTTGTATTTTAGTCATCTTTAAGCTTAAAATCTCAATATTCGAATTTTCATCTAGGAATAATAGCTAGAGTTTTGTTAACCTTAAAATCCTAGAGCTAAAAAGAAGTTGAACAAATACATTTGCTAAAATATTAAAACTTAGTAATGATTTATATAAATATAATCTATATTTTTTTGAACTTACGTAGTTTTAAAACTTGTGTATATAAATTATAATATAACTTTTAAAATAAATATAACGAAAAAATTATTAGATTTGGTTTTATATTCTCAAATCTTATAAGATAACATATAATGTATGTGTTAATACTTGCAAAAATATAAAGGATTTTTATTTTTGTATGAATATAGACATTGTTAAAAGAAAGTTTATATACTTAGATATTGTATAATATGATTCATATTTGTATATGCAATTATTCAGATAATTTAATTTCTGTAAATGCTGGAACAAATATTTCTCCTCTTATTTCCTCATCAAATAGCAAAATAAGTGATTTATATATTTTTGATCAATTCAAATTTTAAATTTTTTAATATTCTATAAATCCAAAAATTAGACTATTTTGTTTGTAATCTCATAAAAACGCAAACATTCTTCTTAACGCGTATTACCAATTTACTATTATAATTGTTATAGTTATATCATAATATTATTTTGGGATATTTGACTAGATTGACCTAAAATTTGATTACAAATACAAAAGTATACCCCAATTTATGTCAAATGCAAAACTTACTGAAAAAATATAATATACTCCTATATGAACAAACAAAAAAACAGGCGATACAATTACAGTTATAGCCTTCGGAAGTTTACAATAGTAGGGTTCAAATGAAATCTACACTGTAGGCTCTATATGAAGTCTACTTTTTAATTTTATTTTATTTTTTAATTTATAAAATAATAAAAAATAATTTGATGAAACTATTTTATACATAATCAAAATTTAAACAATTATGATGCATGAAAATTAAAATTTACCAAATTAAACTAACAAAGATCATATTCTTTAAAGTTTGACATTATGAGTTTGTGATCATGTAAGGTTCAAATGAAATCTATACTGTAAACTCTATATGAAGTCTACTTTTTGATTTTATTTTATTTTTAAATTTAAAAAATAATAATAAATAATTTGATGAAAAAATTATATACATATTCAAAATTTAAACAATTATGATGCATAAAATTAAAATTTACCAAATTAAACTAATAAAGATCATATTCTTTAAAGTTTGACATTATGAGTTTGTGATCATGTAGACTTTCATATTATGTAATACCTTAGGGTTTGACATTTTAATTTGGTAATTTGTAAAATTTGTAATTTTCTTTTACATATCATTGAATGAAATGTTAAATTTTGGATACATTGATAATCTAAATTTTTATATACAACATATATTCAAAGAATTAATATAAATAATCAATATTCAAGTGAGAAATTAATATTTAGGGAATATAATTAAGAGATTTCATATGGAAGTCTATAGACTTAATATGAAGTCTACACTTCAAAATTTAAAATTTCGATTTGAAAAGTCAAAATAAATTAAAAATTTACCCTAACCGGATTAAACTAATAGACTACTTTCTTAAAATTAACCCTAAGTATAAAATGGTTTTACAATGGTAAAGGAATAAAAAATTAGCCAAACTAAAGAAACAATCAACATTCTCTCTCACCTAATCGTAACCCTAAAACAAGATGTCAACGCTGTTGTCGCTAATTTTCTCCTTCCGCTGACTGTTTTTGCCGCCGTTCTCTCTCTCTCTGACCTCTGGCGGTAAGTGTTCTCCTTGTTTCACTGCCGCTCTCCCTCTCCGGTCATTCACTATCATTCACAAGATCTTTTCTTTTGTAGTTGGTTTCTCTTTTGTTCGCCGCTGCTATATCTCTTTCTCCGGTCGTCCTCTTCCATCGTGAAGCTCACGACTACCGCCGCTATCTCTCTTTCTCCGGTCGTCTCTCTCTCCCAATCTCTATATTTTTCTGATTTCTCTTTGTCTCTGTTTCTCACGATTTTGAACCATTTTTCAGGTTAACAGTTGGCTCTTCTCCTCCGTCGCTGCATCTCTTCATCTCTCTGGTGGCCGCATCTCTCAACCATCGGCTTTTTCTCTTCCGTCAGCTCTTCTTTCTCTCTCTCATGTTTTGTTATAGATTTGTGATTTGTGTTTTTGTGTTAAATGTTGAATTTTTTTTGTGTTTTTTTGTTAAAGGTTGATTTTTTTTTTGTGTCTTTGTATTAAGGGTTGAATTTTTTTTGTGTTTTTGTGTTAAAGGTTGAATTTTTAAATTTTTTGTGTTTTTGAAAGTCACATAGCCAAGTTTTGTTTCGATTTTTTAAGCCATCTTTGATTTTTGGAAGTCATAGATCCGATTTACATTTGTTTTTTGTTTTTTGAAAGTTAAAGATTGGGTTGTTAAGGATTCCTGGTAACTTCTTGTTTGAAGTCAACGATGGCTTGAGGAATGTTTGAGTTTAGTCATGTTTGAGTAATGTGTTGACTAATGTTTGAGTATATTTATTTGTATATTTCTTCTGTATATTTTTGTGTAGACTTTTTATGTAGATTTCATACCAGACTTATTCTATAAATTTCGTTGGTAGGTAGTTTTCTGTGTAGACATCTTCTGTAGTTTTCTCTGTAGACTTCTTGTGCAGTTTTCTTTGTATACTTATCCGTAAATTTCGTTGGTAAATTAATGTGTAGACAAACCGTGTAAATTTCGTTGGTTGTTTTATGTGTAGACTTTTTCTGTAAATTTCGTACATATAAGTGATCTCTTTGTCTGTCTTCATTTTTGTTTGCAGAATTTGTTTTGCTCTTATGGATATCCCAGACTTTCGTTTACGGTTGTTCACAAAGGGGTCTGAACCTAAGCCAAGAAGAAGTGATATACATGCATTTTAGCTACATTTTATATCTGTTTTGGCATTGGTTTAGGCACTTATGACCCATTTATTTTCATATTTTGACTAATAACTTGTATATTCTTCATTTTAGAGTCATGAGAGTGTTGTGTCGTATTCTTGCATGTTTTGAGTCATTTTCAGGTGATTTGGAGCTGATTTGAAGACTTGGAGTATTGGAGGTGGATATGAGAGAAAGTTGTGTGGATATTTTGACACAAGAGATCTACGGGAGTTAGCTTTCATTTGGCGGTGGTTTGAGGGCATTTGGACAAACGGTTAGAAAGATATGACTATTTTACTGAAGATATGTCATTTTGGACCGGTCCTACGAGAGAACCAGAAATTTGCCTTATTTCACCCGGTTTAATTTAAGTTGTACCAGATCCAATTTTTGAAGATTAAAACTAGGTTTTTGCTTCAGTTTTCAGACATCCTTCATTTTTCATTCATAGCCGTTTTTTGTTTTCTCTCTGGAACTTCAAGCACCATAGACGTCTTCTTCTTCTTTGCTTCTACTTTTTGTTGGACGATTTTTCTTCTCCCTGGATCTTCTTGTATTCGACTTTGAAGAAGTTTTTCTAAACCTTCTTTAAATTTAATTCAGTATTTCATTATGTTTATCTCTTTCTTCTTGATTGTTCTTTCTGTTATGTGTGAGTAGTCTCATAATCAAGTTTAAGGATTTTCTAGGGTTTGATAAATGAATGAATGAAAGCTAGATAGGGATTATCCTAGGGTTCTTCACCTCTTGTAATCTTAATGCTTAAGTTGAATTGACCATTTAGCTTATGACATCTAGGTTATTTAATGAACCAAAGTGATTGTTTAAAAGTCTGAAAATGCAATTGGTGAGTAATTGTCCTTAGACTGCAGAAGTTGATCTAAGGTAAGTTTGTGAACATATCAAACATGAACTTAATGCTTATCTAGGATTTTTAGTACCAACGGAAGTTAGGATTCTAGGTTGCTAGACAAAGTAGTTGATGCCACAGAAGTGGATTAGCTATATATTGTGTGCTTTGAGTTTAAGATGGTTTTTATTTGTTCCCTGAATAATGCTTAAATTCATCATTCTGATTTCTCGAAGAACTTCCCTGAACTTTGTGTTTTTATTTATTAAAATTTAAATCATATTTATTCGCTTTTGTTACTTGATAACCCAAACAACCTGATTTGTCTTAGCTTGAATTTTAGTTTAAAAGATTGATAGTGTGACTCTTGGTCTCTGTGGATTCGACCCCTACATTACTACTTTGATTGTTGTGCACCTGTAGTAGAAATTGATAGGGTTTATAACTCTGTGATAGGATTCCGGAATGCGGAACTCCGAACTAAGGCAACGTGATAGGGTCCCGAAATTAATCTCGGAGTTGAGATTAGGTCTCGTGATGAAAACGGATGAATAGTGGCAAACAGTGGAGGAGGCGATGCGGTGGAGAGAGGAGCTCGGCGGAAGACGGCTAGCAAATCGGCGGCGGCGGAGCTACAGTATCGCCGGCGACGGCGGCGGTGGCGGCGGCGGTGGCGGCAGCGGAGCTACAGTGACGACGGTGGTGGTTGCGGAAATGAGACAAAGGTGGTGGCTCGGTTAAGCGGTGATGTTGCTTATCCCGAGAGATAGAAGAAACCTTTGTAAGATTAAATTCTTGTAAAGATTTCGGATTCGGTTTACAAATCGAAGCGGATGAACATAAAAACGCGTTTACGGTTTTCTCATTAATATTCATCGAATAAAAAGTAAACCCATTGGTGGCTATATATAGTAGCAACACCTAGGGTTTTCTCTGCGTCAAAACAACAAGGCGTTTTGAGCTTCTGTGTAAAAACAACACAGCGTTTGGAAGAAAAAACAGCACAATGTTTTGAATTAAAACAGAAACAGCGAGGCGTTTAACTTTGCATAAATGACTAAGTAACTAATCCCGAATAGCTTAGACGTAGCGTTGGGGTTTTGCCTCGTTAAAAACCTTAATAGGGAACCTCCTACCTACCATAATCCCCACTAAGGAAAAGAATACAAAACCGCAACGCTAGCTACTCATTCATAGTTACCTAGCGTGACGGTCGAGTTGGTTCTGGAGACGTTCAACACCTTCCCGGAAGTTTAGGGTTCGGCATATATCATTCTATGAGTCTTCTTATCTATCTCCCTTGCTCTGGGCCGAGTGATTATCCCGTCAGGTTCGGGTTCCGGCACGGATTCCGGCATAAGTTCCGGTGATTCGTCGTCATCGATGGTCACGATCATATCATTCTGTGTATCAAGAAGCATTGTCTACTACAGTGGGTGCAACAAACTACTTAATGCATTATCTGATGCATTAGGAAATGAAGAATGGAATGAACTAGTCAGTTCCAGACTTGGTGTATTCTTGAAATTCTATGAATTGAAGTTTAGTTGGGCTTCAAGACTAGTTCACACACTGCACACTATACAATTAGACTAGAAGAAGAAGTATGAGATGTGGTGTCTCATTGGGACAAATCCTATCAGGTTCTCTTTGAACGAGTTCGAGCATCTCACTGGCCTCAACTGTGCGTAGATAGAGCAGATGGATGCGCAGCCAGATCCAGATATTGAAGAGACTGATGTATTGATAGAGTTTTGGAATCTACTTGGAGTTCTTCCACAGATTGGGCCGACTTGTGATGCTTTGGTAGCTGTTTGTTCATTGTGTGGAGGATGGTCTCGAGAAAATCGACTAAGGTTAGGGTACCTTTCTATTTATGCAACCTTTATTGAAGGATTGAGGCCGTCGTTAAACATAGAATTTTGATATGCTAGTATGGTGATGGATTTGGAAGCGTTTGAGAACTACCCAAAAGGAAGGGTGTGCTTCAAGAATCTGATGGAAAATGTTAAGTCTCACAGCTTGTGGACCTCGAATACCTTAGAATGGTTTATCCAAATCCTTCAAATCTGGATTTTCTTTGCACTTCCAGAATTTGCAGCTAGGTATGGTGCTTCATTTCCATGCGACATAAGTCTACCAATGTTCGCTTTTAAAGGAGGAAAGGGACACAAGAATGCTAAGAAATTTATATTGTTTGTTATTTTTCTACAGGTACACTTGCACAACTGTTATGTCAAGAACTATGAAAACATGTGACCAGTATGGGATGATGAAATAGAAGATGTTAAGATTGACTTCATATGAGATCTACATAGATCAAAAGTAGACTTCATATGAAGTCTACATTCTTTATATGATTACGTCATAGATCAAATGACGGTTGCTGTTTACTAGTAGACTTTATATGAAGTCTACATATTTTGATGTAGACTTCATATGAAGTCTACACGGTACAGACTTCATGGGTAGACTTCAGTCTAAAAAGTCAAAAAAAGTTAAAATTAGTCAATTGCAAAACTAACCTCAGTAGACTTCATATGAAGTCTACTAACTGAATTTACCTCGTAGACATTTTATGTAGACTTCATGTAAAGTCTACTTGAAAAGTCAATAATTTGGTCAATTGCAAAACTAACCCTTTTAAAAGTAGACTTCATATGAAGTCTACATAAAAACATTTGTTTCAAAGGGAAAATGAGTAGATTTCAGGTGAAATCTACAACACATTGGTCAAATGCGAAACTAACATTTATGTTGACTTGTAGACTTCATATGAAGTCTACTTCCATGTAGACTGCATATGAAGTCTACGTTCTGCACAAAACAAAAAACATGATAGATGAAGATTAGGTTTGTGTTCACCTTCTATTGATGCCCAAAACTTCAATTAAAGCAAATACCAAATAAACCCAATCACTTGTGCTGTAATTAACCCGTCATTAGCAAGATCTAAGAATTTTAGAATTTTGAAAATGAAAATTAGAGAGTTTTATGGATAAAATTGAAGAGGAAATGGAAGAATGTGAAGTTATGAACTTTATTTGGGAGATATTGAATCCGAAATTAGGTAGATGGAGAAGCAAGTATATTCATCTTCCTTAACAATGGTGGTTGTAAAATTTGAAGAAGATGGTATTTTCGTAAAAATGTGGAAAATTTTATATATTTATATCTTTTTAAGTTTTTCTAGATTTTAAAAGAAAAAAATAGCATGATTGTAATATTTAAGAGACATAAGGCTAAAATAGTAAAAAAATTTGGAGAGAAAATTGTGGGTTATATTTGCATTTGACTCAAGACCTTATGTCATTTTTGAAAGTGCCCCAATTATTGGGGTAGTTTCAAAAATGACTCAATGTTTTGAGTCAATTGCAAAATGTATTCCACAATTTTCTCTCTCCAAAATTTTTACCATTTAAGTCTTCTATGTCTTAAGAATTACAATCCTGCCATTATTTTGTATTTATTTTATTTTCTTTTAAAAACCAAAAAAACTTAAAAAGACATAAATATATAATTTGTATCACATATTTACGAAAATGTCTATCTTCTTCAGTTTTTTCAATCACCATTGTCAAGGAAAATGAAGCTCTAAATGCTTTTCCATCTACCTTATTTCAGATTTAATAACCCTATATGAAGTTCATAACTTCACATTCTTCCATTTCTTCTCCAATTTCATCCATAAAACTCACTAATTTTCATTTTCAAAATTCCAAACTTCTTAGATCTTGCTAATTTTGGATTAATTGCAGCACAAGTGATTAGGTTTATTTGGTATTTGCTAAAATTGAAGTTTTTGGCAACAATAGAAGGTAAACACAAGCCTAATCTTCATCTATCATGTTTTTCGTTTTTGTGCAAGAAGTAAACTTCATATGAAGTCTACTTCAATGTAGACTGCATATGAAGTCTACAAGTGAACAGAAATGTTAGTTTTGCATTTGACCAATGTGATGCAGACTTCACCTGAAGTCTACTCATTTCTCCCTTGAAACAAAAAATAAAATTATATAAACTTCATATGAAGTCTACGTTAAAAAGGGTTAGTTCTACAATTGACCAAATTGTTGACTTTCGAAGTAGACTTCATATGAAGTTTACGTCGAAAATCTATGAAGTAAATTCAATTATTTAGTATACTTCATATGAAGTATACTGATGTTAGTTTTGCAATTGACTAATTTTGACTTTTTTGACTGAAATCTACCTGAAAGTTTGCACCGTGTAGACTTCATATGAAGTCTACACTGGAATATGTAGACTTCATATAAAGTCTACTAGTAAACAGCAACCATCATTTGATATATGACGTAATCATATAAAGAATGTAGACTTCATATGAAGTCTACTTTTTATCTGTGTAGATTTCATATGAAGTCTACACATTGTTGACTTCACGGGTAGATTTCAGTCAAAAAAGTCAGAATTAGTCAATTGCAAAATTAATCTCAGTAGAATTCATATGAAATCTACTAATTGAATTTACTTTGTAGACTTTCGAAGTAGACTTCATATATTTGGTAAATTGCAAAACTAACATACATTAGAAGTGGACTTCATATGAAGTCTACTTCTAAAAAGTCAAATTTTGGTCAAATTCAAAATTAACCCTTCAGTGTAGACTTCATATGAAATCTACACTATCGTAGACTTTATATGAAGTCTACTATACCATTTTTCTTAAAAACTGAATTTATAGCATTTATATAATGTTTTTTTTTTTGTTTTTTTCTCATGTGGGTTTCTTTAGTTTCTTATTTTTGTATAAGTTTTAAATGTTTATGTATTATATTTATGGTTAAATAAATTTTAGAAATAATTTAGGTAGTTAGCTTATTTAGTGTAGACTTCATATGAAATCTACACTGCCGTAAACTTCATATGAAGTCTACTATACTATTTTTCTTAAAAAATGAATTTATAGCATTTATATATATATTCTTTGTATTTTTCCCATGTGTATTTCTTTAGTTTCTTGCTTCTGTATAAGTTTTAGATGTTTATGTGTTATATTTATGGTTGAATAAATTTTAGAAATAATTTAGGTAGTTAGCTTATTCATATGAATTCTGCATTGTAGACTTCAAATGATATCTATTATGTCAATTTTCTTAAAAATGAATTTATAGCATATTTATAATGTTTCTTTTTTGTTTTGTATTTTTCCTATATGTGTTTCTTTAGTTGTTTGCGTATGTATAAGTTTTACATGTTTATGTGTTATATTTATGGTTGAATAAATTTTAGAAATAATTTAGGTAGTTAGCTCATTCATAGTAAACTCCATATGAAGTCTACTCATAATAGACTTTATATGAAGTCTACCCTGAAAAAACTTCAAATGAAATCTATTGTGTCAACTTTCTTAAAAATGAATTTATAGCATATTTATAATTTTTTTTTTATCATTTTGTATTTTCTCATGTTTGCTTTTTAGTTGTTTGTTTATGTATAAGTTTGAATTGTTTATGTGTTATATTTATGGTTGAATAAGTTTAAAAAATAATTTTGGTAGTTAGCTCATTCATAGTAGACTTCATATGATGTCTACTAGCAATAGTTGTTTGCTTTTAAATAAATTAACCATGTTCATATGTTATATTTAGAGTTAAATAAATTTTAAAAATTAGTCAGCTCATTCAAAGAAGATAATAATAAAATAACATATCAAATTATTCAATTATATGAACATGAAAATGATATGATCGTGACTAGTGAGGACAAGAAAGCACCAGATGCCGCACCGGAATCCGTGCCGGAATCAGAACATGAAGGGATAATCACTCGGTCCAGAGTAAGGGAGCTAGCTAAGAAGGCTCATGGGATGATCTATGCAGAACCCGAAGCTTCCAGAGATGTATTCAACATCTTCAGGACCAGTCCAACCGACTAGCTAGGTAACTATGAATGGGTAGCTAGCGTTGGGGTTCTGCACTCTTTTCCTTGGTGGAGATTTTGGTAGGAAGGAGGTTCTCCATTAAGGTTTTTAACGAGGCAAACCTCAACGCTACGTCTAAGCTATTCAGGAATAG
>WJSH01008328.1:7320-21160 GCA_009757365.2 Lepidium campestre | reverse complement strand
CAAAGTAAACAACTGACTAGATAACCAAGGGATAACATCTCTACACATGTCACTTTTCATTAATGATGAGCAGTGTTTGCACACAAGAATTCACCCTATAAAAGTTTATACATATAAGAAATGCCAACCTTTCCAGACACTAATTCTCAGAGCCTCTGTCGAAAGTCCATGCACATATTCACCCAAATACCTCCGAAGCAGATGTAGTACCTGAATACCCAGTTGCAATTAATAGATACTCCATTCCGTCAGAAGAGGTGATCAAGAAACTAACTTTCCAAAGAAAAAAGAAAAAAAAAAGTTCGACCTACGAGCAAAGGTGTCCTGCAGAACATATCAGTATAATTGCGAAAGAAATGCAAAGAATAGCATAGAGAGTAAACAGTCTCTACTTATCCAATTAACCGTCCAAGTCATTAACTTAGAGAGTCCTTCAAACCAAAACGAGCTAAACTGTTACGCTTCCTCAGTTCTACTCTAATTTCAATGCACTATCAACTAATTTCGTTCTCCAGCAACAGCCACCATTGCTGCTCTCTAGGATACTTATGACCCGTTTCGTTTCCTATAGTTACATATCTCTGCTTTATTCTGAAGCTAATTCCAAACATTCTTATTTGACGACACAGACTAATCAATCACCAAGCATAGCAACATTGAAGAAGACCAAAGATAACAACTAAACTACACACAAGAGATTGCCAGTAAAGAACTCCTCGCAATCCCCAAAACTAACAACAAACTAAAAAATAGGGCTTACATGAGCTTCAAACATGGCGGTGACGAGAAATTAGTTGGGAGCGAGAATGGAAAGCTTTCCTAAGTCTGGTTGAGGAAATCGAGGATCATCGAGATCCGAGAAACAAACCGACTCAACATCGAAGAGGGAAGCACGATCTCAAATTCCAAATCAAAAACAAAGGTTCTTCAAATGCTAACGATCGATCTACCACGAAAGAGAGAAGAAGCAAAGAGACTCGAGAAGGAGAGCGAGCGAGAGAGAGACGGTTTGTGAGAGATAGAAGAACGAGACTCAGGGATGAATTTCAGGTAATATACGTGCCGGTCCTAAGCAATTTGCTTCCCTTTTGTATTTTCGTACTTTTTCTTTTTGGTCAAATACAGTTTTCTATCAATTTTAATCATATTCAAAATCAAAAAAGACAACACAACACGTAAATTAACTTTTGACCCCTAATATTTCTTATAGATTCCACAATCCTCCATAAACTTTTTACGTTTTCATAATCATCTAGATTTTGAATTTGGGCTGGGCATCGATGTGCCGTACCAATCTTTGATCTTTAACCCGACTCATATCCGACTTTGGACATGTGTTTTTTAACCAGGGCTGAGGATTTTTTTTTGTGTTAAGTTCTTTTTTTTTTTAACTTCAATTCATTTCTATTAATCAACTAGAATTCAACGATGCATTGTGTTTAAAATAGACTGGACAAACATCAAATAACAACCATACAAATCGACTCAGTTATAATTTTCTTTGAGAGAATGTCTGCATATTTGTTGTCTTCACGGGAATAGTGCCGCGTTCAAGCATAATGAGACTCAAAACGAACTTTAAAAATGAAGTTTTTTTATGTGAAAAAACAAAAATAGAAAAAATTTAAAGTATAATTTTTCTTCATTTCTTTCGTATGAAATCATTCACGTAACTCATATAATTGAGTTCTCTTACCAATTCTCTCTATTGATATATGGGCTTTAATACAGAAAGAACTCAATCATATTTATCAAACTAATTAAATCCATAATAAATCTTACTAAAAATGTGGCTTTCTAAATTTTCAAAATTTGGTGACATTGAGTAATTGTCGTTTGCTCACAACCTTAAGCATGGCAATGCACGGGACATATACTTAAATTTATATGTTTGAAGAGTCATTTTCATTGTTGGATCATCTCAACCAGCTTATAAATTCTATATGTCACCTTCAAATCTGATTGATGTGTATCCTAGTGCCTACATTGACTGAGTGGACCAAACAAAGCAGAGAGTTCACTCTCCTCTACCATATAACGACATTCAAACTTTCTCAGATCACAATTCAGAAAATGTCATGTGTGATCACGAGCTAACCAATTTTGATTCTATTTGGGTTAAATTTTTAAAAAAATATCCAAATAGACAATTAAAGAACCCAAAACATTTGTCGTTTTTCAATGTTTTCACTTAATAGTTAGTCCCATGAATGATTCTACGATTGTTTCTTTGGTTCATTTAAAATGTTTTCTATTTTACAAGTATCCTAAATACTGAGTTGTAAATATTTTGCTAGATCTCAAGACATTATTTAGCTGGTTGAGTTGCATTATAAACAAACTCAACCAATCCAAAAATATAATATTTACTAATTTTTGAAAGTAAAAAAGGCGATATGACAGCACCGGCGATTAGGGTTGATGTGCAAGGTGATGTCGATGCTACTATGGTGGAATTTGGTGATCAAGGACGGCCTCCAGAGGCTCCTCCGGACACCTCACCTTCCTGGGCAGCTAGGGTTGCAGGTTCAATAGAGTGTAGTACTTCAATTCCGGAATCTCGATTAAGTGATGAATATGTAACTTCTCGATTGAATGTCACTTTTCCGAATGGGAGAAAGGGTGAGCCAATGATAACAGTTGAACGGGAAGTGATTGTTGCGATGGAAGCACTATAGCAGAATTGCATAATAGTGAAAGTGCTTGGGAGATCAGTCAATATTGTAGTGATGAATAAGAAGCTTCGAGAATTATAGAATCCGGCCGGTTCTATGCATGTAATCGACTTAACTCGGAACTTCTTTATGGTCCATTTTGGTACTGAGAAAGATTATCTCGATGCCTTATATGCTGGTCCATATAGGATGTTCGGGAGCTACCTTCTAGTCTAAGTTTGGGATCCGGCTTTTGATCCTCTTCATCACGATATTGTTACAACCCATGTTTGGATACGTGTTACTCAACTCCCAGTGACTTTATATCATAATTCCATTCTGATGGTTGTTGGGCAAGGTCTCGGTAGACCGATTCAAGTAGATCAAACTACTTTGGGATATCAACGAGGAAGATTTGCAAGAATTTGTGTGAAGGTAAACCTTGCGGAACCATTCAAGGGGACTATGGTAATCAATGATGAACGGTACTCTGTTTTCTATGAAGTCTTAACGAAAATCTGTTCCCAATGTGGACTTTACGGTCATCTTGTTCATGCATGTCCGCAATCAGTAGCAGGGATAGTTCAACTGATCTGATTGTAGCTCTGTAGTTTGCATCTCCGCATACCGATTTGGTTCATCCTTCCGTTGTTCATCCTTTGAATGATGGTTTTACGTTAGTACAAAAATCTAGTCGTCGATCTGGGAGTCAAGTACCTAATTCTTATGTTGTTACAGGAAATGTAGGGGAGAAGAATAATGTTCTACGAGATATATCATATTCTGTTCAAAATAATGTGAAGCTTGCTAACAGCTTTGGTCATTTGAAGGCTGCAGTTGATCGAGTTTCTCACCCAGTTGCTCAGCCTCACTGTGGACAGAACAAGAAAAATATGCAGAGTCAATTAAATATTCTTGCTTCTGTACTAGCTGTTCAGCCAGGTTCCAATGGTGTTGTTTTTAAGGATGGTGATGCTATGGATAACCAGAGAGATCTAGGCAGTGTAAAAGTAAAGAAAGTCAGAAAGAATAAGCAGAATGAGTCTACTCGAGTGAAAGGAAAGCAGGTGCAAATGAAGCCGGTCAAAGGTTTTGTGTTTGGCCCTACGAATAATGAACTTGCTTTGTCATCCTTCGCTAAGCGTTTGAGGATTAAGGATGGTAGTGTTAGCCGCTCTGGTGGTGCCTTTTTTACCGAGTCATGTGATCATAGTTTGGTGAGCCCGATTACGGCTTCCTCTGAAGTGTCTAAGAAGTTAGTAACTTCGGTGCATACCTCAACGGTGCTTATTGTCTTTGGCTCAGCTTCTTTGCATATCAGTGAGGAATCTAATAGTCATATGAGGGCGTAATATTGTGCCCCGGTAGTTCTTATTCTTCTTCATATCTCTTTGATGATGAATTGCATTTTCTGGAATTACCGGGGGGGTAGGGGCAAATAAGCCTAATTTTCAGAGATCAGTCTGTTATATATTTAAAAAAGCGTAATGTGGATATTCTTGCTTTATTCGAAATCCACGCAACAGGTGAGTGAGCCCGTAGTATTTATCAGAATTTGAGTTTTGATAAATCATTTAGGGTGGACTCGATGGGACAGAGTGGAGGGTTGTTTCTGCTGTGGCGATCTATTGTAGGTGAAGTGACTTTTATCGCCTCGGCTGCACAGCACATCCACGCTAAAGTCACCCTATGAGAGGTCTCTCTTCACGTAATTATCGTCTATGCCGCTCCTTCTGTAAGTCGGCGGAGAGGCCTTTGGGATGAGCTTAAGTGTGTTGTTCAAGGTATCACAGATCCAGTATTAATTGGTGGAGATTTTAATACTATTGTGCGCCTTCATGAACGCACTGGTGGGAATGGATCTTTGTCATTAGACTCGATTTTGTTTGTTGAGTGGATAAGTGCGTTATCACTTATTGATATAGGCTTTCGAAGCCCTCAATACACTTAGATGAGAGGTAAGATACACAGACTTATGTTGCGAAACAACTTGATCGTATTCTCTGATGTCCTAGAGCATGGTTATTGTGGCAAGAGGCTACCGTATCACATCTTCCCTCTTTGGCAACTGATCACACGCTACTCTTCTTCCAACTTTGTGGATAAGCCAAATTTTCGGAGATTAGTCTGTTACATATTTAAAAAAGCGTAATGTGGATATTCTTGCTTTATTCAAAATCCATGCAACAGGTGAATGAGCCTGTAGTATTTATCAGAATTTGGGTTTTGATAAATCATTTAAGGTGGACACAATGGGACAGAGTTGATGGTTGTTTCTGCTGTGGTGATCTATTCTAGGTGAAGTGACTTTTATCGCCTCGGCTGCACAGCACATCCACGCTAAAGTCACCCTATGAGAGGTCTCTCTTCATGTAATTATCGTCTATGCCACTCCTTCCGTAAGTCGACGGAGAGGCCTTTGGGATGAGCTTAAGTGTGTTGTTCAAGGTATCACAGATCCAGTATTAATTGGTAGAGATTTTAATACTATTGTGCGCCTTCATGAATGCACTGGTGGGAATGGATCTTTGTCATTTGACTCGGTTTTGTTTGTTGAGTAGATAAGTGTGTTGTCACTTATTGATATGGGCTTTCGAAGTCCTCAATACACTTGGACGAGAGGTAAGAATACACAGACTTATGTTGCGAAACAACTTGATCGTATTCTCTAATGTCCTAGACAATGGTTATTGTGGCAAGAGGCTACCGTATCACATATTCCCTCTTTGGCAACTCATCACACGCTACTCCTCTTACAACTTTTCCCTCCACATCGTTGTAACCCTCGGCGAAGACCGTTTAGGTTTGAGGCCGCTTGGCTTCACCATGATGGTTTTAAAGTGTTGATACCTACTTCGTGGCAGGCAGATTTGAGTACTCCCGCTACTTTAAATTATCTTTGTACATTGCTCAAACGATGGAATTATGAGGTCTTTGGCTGATATTACTAAGCGAAAAGATACTCTAATGGCTGTGATTTCTAGTATCCAAAATTAGATAGCTTTAAATCCATCAGACTTTTTATTTGACGAAGAAGTTACGTTGTTGACAGAGCTTGATACTACACTAGCTCAAGAAGAGGTTCTCGAGTATCAGAAGTCTAGAGAAAAATGGATCTCTTTAGGCGATCGCAACACAACTTATTTTCACACCTCCACTGTTATTCACATGAGGTATAACTGCATAGAGAGTCTTCAGGTTGATGATAGTTCTTGGATTTCCAATCCAAAGGCGTTGGAGGAACTTGTTGTCACATATTATAATCAGCTCTTTTCACTTGATGATGTTCAAGCTGAGTCTACCTCTCTACCTGGTTTAGGTTTTCTACCATTGTCCTGTGAAGATCTCACTAGATTGTCTACTCCTTTCCGAGCCGACGATATCGAATATGCAGTGAGATAAATGGGAAAATTAAAAGTACCTAGACATGATGGTTACCAAGCTATTTTTTACCAATCCTGTTGGGATACGGTTGGACCTTCAGTTACTGCCTTTGCTCTGCAATTTTTTTAGACCGGTATTCTTCCAGTAGGTTCGAGTGATGTTCTGTTGGTTCTCATCGCCAAAGTTCTGAAACCAAAAACGATTAAATAGTTTCAGCCCATCAGCTTGTGTAATGTCTTATTCAAGAATCACTAAGGCTATTGTTGGAAGGCTTAAGTTGATTATGCCAAAGCTCATCGGCCCTGCACAAACGAGTTTTATCCCAGGGCATTTAGGAGTCAATAACATAGTTCTTGTGCATGAAGTGGTCCATTAAATGCGGAAAAAAAGGGGGAAGAAAATGGTGGATGCTACTCAAATTGGATTTAGATAAGGCATATGACAGAGTCCGCTGGTATTTTCTGGAGGATATTATAAGGACAACAAATTTTTCTTCACACTGGATTAATTTGATTATGCAATGTGTGTCAGGTCCGAACATGAAGCTTGTCTGGAATGGGGAATGTACTGAGGCTTTTAAACCATAAAGAGGTCTTCGTCAAGGGGATTTATTGTCTCCATATTTGTTCGTTTTGTGTATGAAACGCCTATGTCATCTGATTGATCAAGCGGTCCTTGCCAAAAAATGAAAACCGATAAGCATGTCCTGTGGTGGGTCTCGACTCTCACATGTGATGTTCACTGATGAGCTTATATTGTTCTCTGAAACATCATCCAATCAGATACGGGTCATTCAGCAGGTGCTTGTGAAGTTTTGTACTTCTTCGGGGCAGAGAGTCAGTCTAGAGAAATCCAAGATCTTTTTCTCTAATTATGTAAGTCGTGACCTGGTTAACTAGATTAGCCATCTCAGTGGTCTCCAAGCCACAAAGGAACTGGGGAAGTATTTGGGTATGTTTGTTCTCCAGAAATTAATAAATAAAGATACATTTAGTGATATTTTTGTGAAGATGAACTCCCGGTTAGCATGATGGAAAAGTTGAACCCTTAGCTTTGCTGGCCGGTTAATACTCACAAAAGTTGTCTTATCTTCTATACCCATCTATTCGATGAGCACAGTATATCTCCCTAGTTCAATTTTAAATAACATTGATCAAGTCTCTCGATCTTTTTTGTGGGGAAGCTCTCCGGGTCAAAGGAAACAACATCTTGTGTCATAGAAGAGAGTTTGTAAGGAAAAACGTGATGGTGGTTTGGGCATTCGAAGGGCAAAGGATATGAATAAGGCATTTATCTCCAAATTGGGTTGGCGGATCCTTAATGTTGAGCCGAGTTTATGGACTCAAGTTCTCCGGAATTCAAGGTTTTAATGATCTTTCCTGGACAATTCCCAAAGGTAATGCTTCTTCCACATTGAGAGGGATTTGTATCGGATTAAATGAGGTTATTCTACCTAATCTTCGATGGGTCCTTGGGGACAGGAAATCCATCAAGTTTTGGACTGATTGTTGGGTTTTGGACACTACACTTTTTGATCTTTCTTTACGAGAGCCAGATCCAGAGAAGCTTGGGAAGAAAGTCTGTTATTTTTGGCAGGTGGGCTCGGGCTGGAATTTGAATCATTTGTTTGCTTTTCTTCATGAGTACATTAAGTTACAGTTATAGTCTATTGTCCTTGATGATGTCACTGGCTCCACGGGCCGTCTAGCCTGGAGGACCACACCTAATTGACTATTTTCGGTTAGCTCGGCATATTGTTTTCTCACAGATGATCTTTCTCCAACTCTCAACATGACATGTTTCTATGATCGGATTTGGAAAGTTCTTGTACTAGAGCAAATACGTACATTCCTTTGGCTTGTCTCTCACCAAGCAATTATGACAAATGAAGAACGATATCGTCGCCATCTTTGTCAGTCGGATCTTTGTTCAATCTGTAATGGAGGAAGTGAATCTTGTATTCACATTTTGCGAGACTACCCCGCTATGTCGGGTATCTAGGAACGTTCAGTTCCACAGAACAAGCGAGCACTTTTCTTCACTCTACCATTATTTCCATGGTTATATTCCAATTTGAGTTCGACGGAGAAGGTTTTGGGTTGTGTATGGTTGACATTATTTGCTGTCATTTTGTGGTGGAGCTGGAAGTGGCGATGTGGTGATATTTTCGGGTCTCAAATCCGCTATCGTGATCGTACCAGAATGGTTATAGCTATTGGTCAGGTTGTCACACGTTCTTATGAAACTCAACGTTCTAGATCTATTGCTCCATCGAGAACTGAGCGGTGGATTTCATGGTGTCCTCCGAGAAGTGACTAGATTAAGCTTAATACAAATGGGACTTCCAGAGGCAATCCCGGCTTAGCCACCGCTGGTGGGGTTCTTCTTGATAGTAAAGGTAATTGGTTAACAGGCTTTGCTTTAAATATTGGGATTTGTTCCGCTCTTATGGCCGAGTTATGGGGTGTCTACTATGGACTTCTCATTGCTTGGGAGCATGGAGCACATCGGGTGGAACTTGAGCTTGATTCGTCCACTGTTGTTGGTTTTCTACAAACGTGGATTAGAGATTCACATCCTCTGTCATTCCTAGTACGTTTGTGCTACCACTTCATATTCGAGACTGGATAGTCCACATTTCACACGTGCATAGAGAAGCTAATCGTCTTGCTAACGGATTAGCTAACTATGCTTACTCTCTTCCTCTTGGGTTGCACTATTGTCCGATTCCTCTAAATGAGCTTTCTTCTATTTTAGTTGACGATTTTATTGGATTTTCAATTACACGTCTTGTAGTTTCATAAGATAGTTTGATTTAATAAATTGTGGAAGATTCCTCCCATTTCTCGACAAGAAAAAAAACCAATCCAAAAATATTTATGTTATTAAATAGAATCTAATCAGATGAATTTTGGGTTTAATTGGATTTAACTTTTAGATGATACAATTAATAAAAACGTAAACCAACTTTAACTATAGATGCACAATTAAATTTGTACTATGCTAATACAATACTGTTAAGGTAAGTAATTATAATCATAAACCAAGAGATAACTTTTAAATGACTTGATTTGGAACAAGTCAATTTGACAACAGCCAGTCGATATGCTTCTTTTGGATCATCTTTAAAATAAAAATGTTAAAGAGTTAAAAAAATGAAAGGTTAATTTGTGAGAGAACTATTTATTAACTTAATTAGATGAGTAGCTATGACAATAAAAGAATTAAGTAAGTAGTTATTTCGCTATGAATGAGGCACAAATGTTCTAATCTCATACTTCCTTCTCTTTTGTTTTCTTTAATTAGTCTGGTTTTGCCTATATGAATAAGCTTTTTTATAATAGACTAGATGGTGACCCGTCATTCGGGCGGGATTTGTATCAATATGTGTAGAATGAAAGAGTTGCAATATAACTAATTCATAGATAATGAACATTTATACTGGAGAAAATTTAATTTTAATTGTACATAAAGTATTCCAAATTTTTTATAATCTATGTTTGACATGATATATATTAATCAATTTATATATGTATTTTATTATGTAATTATCTGTTGTGAGCAAACATAATTTCTTAAAATTTTAAGGTTTTAGATAGACTACAATTAGCCATGGGCATTCGGTTCTTCGATTCGGTTCGGTTCGGGTTCTTCGGTTTTTGGTTTTTTCGGTTCTAAAATAATAGTAACTAATAGGTACTATTGAAAATTCGGTTCGGTTTCGGTTCGGTTCTTGTCGGTTTCGGTTCTAAACAGGTATTTGAAATGAAAACCGAATTGGAACCGAAGTTTTTCGGTTCTTTCGGTTAGCTTCGGTTCTTTCGGTTCTTTTGGATACTTTTGGTTCCAAATGTAACTAAAAATATATAAAAAAGCCATAAAACATTTGCTTTATTGGTCAAAAGATAAAAAAAAACTGAAAGTTTTACTTATGGTAGTGTTTATACCTCTACGAAACCACCTCCAAAGTTGATGCCATTTCCAAAGTAAGTACGTGCTAAATGTCGATTGAGGGAAGCGGAATTGAACTGTGTAAGCACAAAGATCTTGTTTCTGCAGCTGTTAATGCAGTTACTCATCGGGATATCGATCAGCCTGTAGCATCCACCAACAGGAACCTGCATTATTTGAAGACATAAGAATCCTCAGTACACAGAAACATTATAAGAGAAAACGAAGGAAGATGAAATCTTACAGCTGGTGTCGCAGCTCTCTTTGTTAGAGGGAAGAGTTTAGCTCCATTGCCTCCTCCTAGAATGATTGCAGCCACGTTTTTCGGGTCTACCTTTCTTCTCTCAAACATCGAAGGCTTTACTGTCTGAAAAAAACAAAAGCAGCAAACAGAATCAGAACTCTAAACTTTTGTAGGAACCAGTTAACCAGTCTTCAGACAATTCCTAAAGACATGCTGTTTTAAGGTCCAATGAGTCTGAGCTATACAAAGCGACAAAGCCAGGCTAATGCCATTTAAGCTAGAGAGAAATGAATAAGCTGATCAACATACCATAGCCTCTTTTGGATTATTTGAAGTGGCAACAGCATAAACAACACCATTCTTGAACTTTCGATTCCCAAACTTCTTGGAGTTAAAATCTGAAGCAAAACGTTTAAAGAAACCATTGTTGTTGATCTTCTCACCCCAAAATCTGTTCTCAACATTCTTGAAACTAAGTTTTGGCAATAAAGACCTGTTGGTCCCTAAGGAAAAGATGCAAGAATCCATCTTTTTAGCTGCAAGTAAAAACAAACAACAAACCTCGGAAAAGTTAATTGCAGAAACAAACAACGAACTTTCCAGAAACCCAGATGATTTACAAACACAGATCCCTGAAATTCTCAAAGTCTTGTTTTCTCAAAACACAAAACTCTTGAAGTTTCAAGATGTCTCTAATCTCCATAATTCTAACGAGTTTACAGAAACAACAGAAGACAAAAATATACAGAACAAGGAACGCAGTGTGTAGTGAAGAGTTACCCTCGGAGACGGCGTTGATTTGGTTAAGAGCATCGAGCGCAGACTCGAAATCACGATCGATTAATTTAAACGCTTCAATTAGCTCAGTGTAGAAATCACGATCTCCTGGGAGAACACTGATTGGAGTGGAAGTTGGATCTGGTTTGAGATTTCCGTAGGATCCATCAGAAGAAGAGGAAGAAGCATTTGAACTGAATGAAGAAGGATCGAAATCGAAGAGTGATGAATGCTGAATTTCGGTTATTTTTTTTTGTTCCATTCGGTTCTCGGTTCGAAACCGAACCGAACCGAGAACCGAAGTTACTTTAATTTTGGAATCGAACGGTTCCTAGCTAAGAACCGAAACCGAACCGAATACTCATTTTCGGGTCGGTTCGGTTCGGTTTTTCGATTCCGGTTTATATGCCCAGGGCTAGACTACATCAATAGAATAATTTAAGTAGGATTTTATGTAATAGTTAAAATTCATATTTTCATGACATAACTAAATGACACCCATGAATGAGTGTTGGAACCTTGCATAATCGTTGAATGCAAGAGTGAAAGAAAGTATTTAGAAATTAATGTCTTAATTCAGTAGTTTATTGTATACGTAAATCGTGAAAATTATTATACATTTTCATTAAGGAGCAACATATCGGCACCCATGAACTCTCCACCTTTTTGACATTAAGAGCTTCTCAAAAACGCAGAAGTCTTGCCATGCCATGTTGAGAATTTCGACCAATTTTCAAATCGGAAAAAGAAAGATGAGAGTTTTTCATATTGATTTGGTAGAAATTTGAGAGAGTAAAATTATGTATGTGACAATGATAATTAGAACTACAACATAATCTATTTATAAGAAAAAATAAGAAGAACAAGTTATATTTTGTGGATTAAAGACAATGTAGTGGGTAAAATTTGTCATTACTTTAGAGAATTTAATTGTGTTTTCATTAAGTATGATGGGGGAATATAAAGAGAGATGGCCAATAATTTTAGTTATTTAAAAATGAGTAAAGATGATAAAATGATTATAGTATAGCTAAGCAAACTAAATGAGGTGACATTATGAGAAGAGATCACTATTCTACTATAAAGAAACGGATTGATATGTTCGAGGTACACAGTTTAAAGTGTAGATTACTTCGGATTTTATCGAAGCCACTAATGGAGTAGACTGCCCCTACTTTCAAAATATCTTTGAATAGATATAGACGGTGAACAGGGATGGAACCTTGCATGAGCATTGACTGCAAGAGTGTAATAAACTATTTAGAAATGCATGGCTTTATTATAATGTTCTATTGTAGTGAATTGTAAAAGTCATAATACATTTTCATCAATGAGCAATATATCGATACCCATGAGTTCTTCATCTTTTTTGATATTGTGGGCTTCCCAAAATCGTAAAAGTCTTGCAACCATATGTTGAGAGGTTCGACCAGCTTTTAAATTGGAAAAATGAATGTAAGAGTTTTTCATATTGATTTAGAGCAAATTTGAGAGAGTATAATTTTTCTTAGTGGCAATGGGGTAAGTTGGCATTACAAAATGTTTATATTTATAAGGGAAAGAATAATAAGTTACATATTGTAGATTAAAGACAATATAGTAGGTGAAATTTGCAATTAATCTAAGAAATTTAATTTTGTTTGTATTTATTAAGATGGATGATATGAAGAGATAATATTATTTGGTTTTAGGAACGTGATGAATTTGATATGTATATTGTAAGTTATGTATATTGTAACTGTTACACTTTAATTGTGAAAATTAAACATCCACTATTTCTTGCTATTAGTGATGTCTTTAATGAGAAAGTTGAGTAAGAAAGTTAATTATGAATTGAGAGAAGTCATGACATAGTCATTGAGAAAATATGAGTAATTATGTATGAATAATTGTAGAGCATGTATGTATAAACACTATCCTCCACATTGTGGATATGTAATTTAGTTTGTTGAATATTATTTTAAATTATAATGCTTTAAATAATAATTGTATTGTAAATTATAATTGTAGTGTTTTTCATGTTTTTTTAAAAACAATTGGAGTTATTAACTTAAGGAATTCATTAATAAGTAGAGTATAGGGAAGCATGAGCTAAATAGTAGAAGTAATTTCATTTTTTTATATGGAGGTTAATTTTTTCATTGATTTTTTGTTTTTTTTGTTTTTAAATATGGTAGTTAATTTATTAGAATTTGATGAATCAAATATATTAAAATTAGGAAGTATCTAATTGATTAAAATTTAAAGATGATGAGTTGGACGATGAAGTGGTACTCTAAGAAGAAGAGAGCAACATTTTACTTTATATATATAGTTTCAATTGGAGTGATTAACTTAAGGAATTCATTAATAAGTAGAGTATAGGGAAGCATGAGCTAAATAGTAAAAGTAATTTTATTTTTTTATATGGAGGTTAATTTTTTCATTGATTTTTTATTTTTGTTTTTAAATGTGGTAGTTAATTTATTAGAATTTGATGAATTAAATATATTAAAATTAGGAGATATCGAATTGATTAAAATTTAAAGATGATGAGTTGGATGATGAAGTGACACTCTAAGAAGAGAGCAACATTTTACTTTATATATATAGAATTCAAGGTTTGGTTTGTTTTGTCTTGGTGTATGGAGTCTCGGCCTTTTGTGACCTCATATTAATAGAGTTATGCTTTCAGGCGGAAAAAAAAAGGTTCTCATGATCCATTCGAATTCCACACGTATAATACATGTTATCGAAAGGAACAAAAAAAACACGTAGTCAATTTTTTTATTACAAGCATCTTAGCCAATACAAATATACAACCAAGATGAAAGAATAATTTTAGGTGGAT